>JAYESA010000004.1:190157241-190453236 GCA_036927795.1 Iris macrosiphon
CAACTGCTCAAGGGGTCTCCTACATGGAATAAATTTCGAAAAATTCCTGATGGTCCCATAAATCCTCTAAGTGCCCCAACACCTAAAATAAAAATTAATAAAAATCTATTTCTCCTATTTAGCACATAATTACCATAATTAAATTATTAATTAATAAAAAAATAATAAATACGATTTTTAGAAATAGGGGTTTTACAGGTGTTGATGTGGAAGGCCGCTTCAGACTGGTCTTTCTCTTAGTGATGCGCTCCATGCGTCGAGTTGCAGCAAGGACGTCCGAGTAAGATGTAGGTGCAACAGATCCAATTAGTTTTTGTAGCTCGAAGTTTAGTCCGTCGAAAAAATTCTCGGCCTTCTCTTCTTCTATCGGAATCAAGGTAGGGGCGAAGCGACTCAAACGAATGAATTCTGCATTGTACTCTTCCACCGTCATAGTATCCTGAGTGAGGCGATTGAACTTGTCCCGCAGTTCTGATCGAGCGGTAGCTGGAATGTACATCTCCTGAAAGAGTCTGGAGAACTCCTCCCAGGTGACTCGGTCTGGTCCGAGCCGTGTCTCCTCAGATAGCCACCAGTGATGTGCATTGTCCGTCAATTACATTCTGACGACAGTCATCCAACGTTCCCTTGGAAGCTCAGCTGCTTCTAATTGATGTTGTATGTTGGTGAGCCACTCTTGAACTTCTGTGGGCTCCTCCTTGCCTGAGAAAGTACGGGGCTTCAGCTGGCGGAAATCGGTGATAGAGCCCGTCGGTTGCCGTCGAGTTGGTAGGTTGGCCTGCTCCAGTGCATTTACTAGGCTGTTCCTCAAGTAATCTGCCTCGCGACATTGAGCTTCTTGATAAATAAGTTGTTGGGCTTGCATCATTGCGTAGATTATTTGGAAAATCTGTTGCCCATCCATAGGCTGTCCTGGTGGGAATACATGCATTGGTGGAACAAACTGCGAAGGCGGTGGGATGTCATCACGTCGAAATCTAGAAGCATGATGATCTGCTTGGCTGCTTCGGTGAGTAGAGGGATCTCCACTCAATGGCGTCACTTCATCTTCTCCGTAGGTGGCTACAGCACCTATTGGTGTATTTGTGGGAGTTTAGTCGTTTGCTCTTGAATCCATTATTCTGCATCAAAAATAAACTATAAGAGGCGCACAGGAATCAAGGCAAGATGCAAGTCAAGAAATTAATTTGAATCTGATATAGATATCAAGAATATTTTAAGCAAGTGGATAAGATCCTAAAAACTTATCATATTCTTATTGCAGGCTTGCTCGGTCCCTAAGTTGAAACCGTAGCAATTTAGTCATTGACCTGCTTGGGCCACCACAAAAACCATGTCACGCCCCAGTCCCAAATACCGAGGGACTGGAAGCGTGATAATGGCCAGCAGCACACACCGATGGACAACCCAATTTAATGGATCCATCGGGGCATACTTAAGCTGTAGACAACAATAAATAGGTCCAATGATACAAGTCACAGTCTATTCTAATCTCATCCACAACAGATAATCATAGATCCAATGCCAGAATAAATGTAAATAAAATAAACTAACAAATCTCAATAAAAGTATCTCGGAGAATAATCCGAGAACAAGTCTGATACATCAATACAATAGACTGGAAATAAAATAACTAGAAACAGAAATAAATGAGTATCTCAAGCCAATACTCAGGAGAAGTCCTCTGGCACAATCTCGTCCTCAGATCCTGGTTCTGCTCCAATGTAGGCACCTGCTTCTGCTAATGCTAATGCTCCGGTCCCGTATACCTCAGGATAGATCTCGTCTGCTAATCCCGGGGACATGATCCGGATCCAGGTCCTCAGGGGACATAACAAGGTACAGATAATACAAGCCAAAATAAATGCAGTATAGAAAATAAATGAAACAATAGGGTAAATATATAACCAGCTAAGTGATATGCAAGTGAGAGTTTTAGTCATACTCGGGCTGAGACTACTATAGGATCTGTGTCGGGGAAACCCATAGCAGTATTCTCTCGAAGGGCCAGAACTTGTGCCAAAGCTCTATGTCAGAGACTAAGACACCTCCAGATGACAATATATATAATATAATCAGCCTTTGATATGGTAATACTCTCCCCACCCAATGTAATCTCACGTCTCATGTCCATGACACGCAGGATCAAAACTAATGCAGCAAGTCATATAATGTCTATGAATATAATGTCTATGTCATAAAACTTGTATCCTATACAGAATCACCATAAATATCTCAGGAAGATTCTGTCTCATGAATAGTGTCAAGTGTCATGGGTATAATGTACTTGATAAGACAAGTACGAGGTATCCATGTCTAGGTGACGATACACAACTCCGCGTACGGTGTTGGCACCCGACTATTAATCGGACACTAAGTAAGTCATACGGTCCTAGGTCAAGTATGTACAACAATATATAAACAAATCAAGAAAAAATATAACAAGAACTGCAATGTTGGCAAGGTACACTTGCCTGTGGTTCTGGCTCCAACTGTAGCTGTGGTCTCAGTGTGATTTGCTGGTACTCCTCCGGTTGCTGAAATAAATATTACCATTAGATTCAAAAAATATCAAATAGCTAAAAACGTCTGTCTTTGAGTCCAATTTGGATATAGGGGCCAAAATGACAGTTTCTGGTCAAAGTGGGGTCCACATGTGGCCCGCTTCGCACCAAAAAATGTGTCAGGGTCAAAGGTCTCCAAATTCCTCAAACTTAGTATCAACAAGTCAGGAATAATGATATGAACCCAACAGAACTTACAGAATTGGATTCCGATGAGCCGATCACAAAATCGCCTGTCAAGTGGAGCTGCGGGGCCCACGATACGCAATTTTGTCAACGTTCTCAGAATCGAACCAAACTTGGGTCACAGGACCAGCGTATTTCTATGAGTCCGATGGCGTAAGTTTTGTCTTGATCCGACGTGTGTACACAAAGTTACAACGTGTTCTAGAACAGGCAGATACGGGGCGGTGTCGGCGGATACGTGTTGATTATGGTGTGCACTCACATCCAAATCAACTTCTGTGAAATCCCGCACGTCCGTATCAACGACCAAGTCATCCCGTTAAGCGGGGCGTACTCAGTTCCGGGGTAAAACAGGGCGTTGGTTTTCCTGTTTTTGGATTGCGGTTTGCGATCACCACAGGACGCGACGCACCGAGTGGGTTGCACGAGCATCGAGGGGGTTACACAGTCTACGCGACATAACTGACAGAACAAAAAATGGAACAACAAGGAGAGAGAACGGGTTACCTGAACAGGGCTTCGTGGAACGAGAATTTCTCGTGTCCGGGTCACTATTTTGTGTCCTGTCTCAAGTCTGCTGTGTCCGGAGCTAGGGCGGCTGTGTCTGGGCCACTGTGTCCATGCTAGGGCAGCGACGGTCGGCTGGGAGTGGGCGTTCTGCTCGTCGGAGCCCGTCGACGGCTAGGGCGGTGGTCGAGGAAGACGAGGATGCGGGGTCGTGGTGCTGGGCTAGGGCAGAGCGGTGAGGGGGTGTCGGCTTTGCGGAGGATGAGGTCGGGGGCGGGTCGACTGCTAAGGTGATGCTGGGCTGAGGTGGAAGAAAGGTGGAGACGGTGGTCGGGGAGGTTCTGCGGGGCTGGAGGTGGGTAGGCGGTTGGGGACGGGGAGTGAGGCAGAGACGGGCGGCGAGGGGATTAGGGTTCAGGGCAGAGGTGATCGAGGGCTGTGGGGTCGAGAAATTATCGACAGAGCGAGAAGGAGGAAGGCAGAGAGGTTAGGGTGCTAGGGCATCCGGGGGAAGGCAGAGGAGACGGTGGAGCGGGGAGAAAGACGAGGGTGGATGGGGTCGTCGGCTGGGGCTGCGGGGAGAGATGAAGGGTGGTGGAGAGCTCGAGCGGGGTCGTCGACGTTAGAGTTCAAGCGAGGGAGCGGTCGCTATGGGCGGAGGAGAGATGAGAGAGAGAGGGTTTGCAGCGACGGCGGGCGTGAACGTCAAGGCATATATATAGGGCCGGAACAGTAATTTTGGTAGGATTCGGGATCTAGGGTTTCAGTTAGGGTTTTGGGTCCGGGTCAGGTTCGATTCGGATCTGACCCGACCCATTAAGGCTGGGTTAGTCCGGTTCGGTTTGATAGCGGTTTGGGTCAGTTTATTTCCAAATAAACCGGGTTCAGTCAGGGTTTAATTATGTTTAAAAATATATTGGTTTTTAGGGCTTTAAAATATTTTCGGAGTCCAATAAATTCACAGAAAATTACCCTATGTCCAATTTTTCATTTCACACCAAAAAAATATTATATTCATAATATTTTAATATTAATTAACATCATTTAAATATTATTTAAATTTAAAATACCTTAGTTTTAATTACAGAAAAATCACAAGAAATTACAGAAAATTATGAAAAATCCAAATTAAAAATTCTTGAAAAATCAGGAGAGTTATAATGGATAACTTTGATGTTATCTTAGGCATGAACTGGTTGAGAGATAGTCATGCGATGATATATTGCTGGTCTAGAAGAGTTTATTTTTAGCAGAATAGCAGAAGACCGTTATAAGGAAGGAATCACAACAGTAGTAGCAAAAACTAACCCGATACCCAAAATAGTTAAAGAATTAATGGACATCTTTCCCAACGAGCTTCCCGGATTACCCCAGTTAGAGAAGTAGAGTTCTGTATAGAGTTGATGCCAGGAGCAAAACTAATATCCCAGAAGGTATACCCAATGTCACCATCAGAACTTGATCAGTTATATTGACACAAGGAAGAACTGAAGGCAAAGAAGTTTATTCGGACCAATGGATCACTGTAGGGAGTACCATCATATTGGTGAAGAAGAAAGATGGATCGAGCGGTTGTGCATGGATTATAAGCGATTGAATACGGTGACAGTGAAGAACAAGTATCCATTGCCCAGGATTGATGACTTGTTTGACCAATTAAGCGGAGTAAGAGTCTTTTCCAAGATTGATCTGCGATTAGGATATCATCATGTGCGAGTTCAGGAGCAGGATATACCAAAGATAATATTTAGGTCATGATATGGGCATTACGAATTCTTAGTTATGCCATTCAGACTGACTAATGCTCTAGCGGTATCCATGGATTTGATTAACCGTATTTTTATGCCATACTTATACCAATTTGTGGTAGTATTTATCGATGACATCCTTGTGTATTCTCGTAATGAGGAAGAACATGAAGAACATCTCAAGATAGTACTAGAGACTTTGAGGGAGCACCAGTTATATGCGAAGCTTAGTAAGTATGAGTTTTGGATAGATCATATATCCTTTCTTGGGCACATTATTTCTGGAGCAGGAGCGTCAGTTAATCCCAAGAAGGTAGATGCAGTAGAGAACTAGCCAGTTTTGAAGACAATAGCCGAGGTGCGTAGTTTTCTGGGCTTGGCAGGATACTACAGAAGATTTATGTCAGACTTTGCTAAGATCTTTTCACCTTGACTTGGTTGACGCGTAAGAAAGTTAAATTTATATGGTCAATCGAATGCCAGATAGCCTTTGAAGAGTTAAAAAAGAAGTTAATCTCTGCACCAATCCTTACTCTTCTAACAGGCTCTGAAGGATTCACAGTGTATTGTGATGCATCTGGTAAGGGTATAAATTCCCTCACCCAAAATTAGGTCTACTTGGCTTAGATAGAGAAATTAGGGCTAATCAGAATCTAATTAGAAAGAGAACACGATATTTTATTTAATTATACAATGTTTATATCACTTAGTGTACCTTACCGTTGCTTCGATAATTAGAGCACTACTCTAGCTGTTGCCTTCCAACAAATTTTACAACCTTGTCCTAGACGTGCCCGCCTACCATTCTGACCTTTGTGTAACTTATAATTATGCTCTCTTGTGCTACATTTTAGTCGCACAATATTCGTCGCGAACGTTTATAATAAATTCTAAATAAATACGACTTTGTATCCTTGTGCGTTCCAATCAAAATTGGAGACACAATCTTAACCCGTTTAGTACAACCTAATTTATGATAAAATTCTACTCTGAGCCCTCTATATCCCTGATACTTGTGTCCCACCAAATTTTATCCCCATGTACTTCTAATTAATTCCAGAACACCTTGCGCATTTATTTTAATTAATTTAAATCTAATTTCCATCTTTATGCAATTTTTCAATTGTTGGGCGCTTTTATGCAAAAGTGTATTGAGGTGTCCACACCATTGGACAATACATAAAGCAATCCAACTTTTCCCTTCGTAGGAATTTTTCCATAATTTTTGGAATGTACAACGCGCAACATCGCCCCCTTTATTTTAACCCTATCCTTGCATTTAAACAATGCAATTATGGCCCTCCAAATATTCCCATGTGAGCCCAAGGCCCAATCCCAAGGAGTGTTGACCAAGCCCTAATCCTAGGTCAACCCCAAACCTAAAAATTCTATATGTATAAATATTATTTTCCTTTACTTTCCCAAAACCCCAAAACACAAACCTATTTTCTAGCCGAATCCCAACACCCCCTTCCCTGTTCATCCCCTTCTTTCTCTCATCCCCTCTGCCAACCCCCAACTGAAGCCGACCCCGACCACCTTCCCGTCGGAGCCGATCACCACCGCCTCAACACTCGACTTCACCGTCTCTCCTCCCTGTTCTCTCCTCCTTCCTCCACCTGAAACGAGCATCAGCAGCAGTCCTACACCTGCACGACTGCCTCCTTCTACAGAACTCGTCGGAGCCCGACCTCCTCCGACGTCCACAGTCATCTCCACCATTCCCTGTCGACCTTCCCGCCTGACCTCAACCCATTGCCTCCTTCATGTTCACCTCAACCTGGCCACCTCACCTTCGCCGTTCTCCTCCATCTCGACGAGCCTCAACCCGCGGCCATCGTTTCTGGCCTGCACCTCTCCACCCTGCTGTACGAACCAACACCACTACCACCATAGCCATTTCGTCGACCTCTCCTTCCCAGATCTCCTCCGCGTCGTCATCTCCTCCGCCTACCTACCTCCTCCCCGACTGTGCACCACAGTCCTCTCCGGCCAACCACTGCTCCCAGCACGACCACCACCAGTAACACGAGCACCTCCTCCCTGTGTCCCTGTCCTCCTCCCTGTTCGACCTTCCTGGCCGGACCTCCCCCTGGCCGGAGCACCAGCATCTCACAACCATCATCGTCTTCATCATCATCTCATCAACTCTTAATCATCATCACCATCACCCCATCCCTAATCACCATTATCATCATTCCCTTCATCACCATTAACCTAATTAGCACCTATCATTATCATCACCATCACCATCGTCCACATTATCTTCCATATCGTCGTCTTCGTCATCACCTTAACTATCATCGTCATCGTCATTATTATCATCGTTCTCGTCATCACCATCACCTACATCATCATCCTCGCCATCACCATCATGTAATCACCATCATAATCATCCCCATCATCTTTACCATGAGCATCACCATCATCATCATCGTCGTAGTCGTAATCATCGTTGTAGAAGCATGAAAAATACGCTGGAGAATTATACGCGTAAAACCCCCAACATACATGAAGCACGCATAAAACAGAGCTTCAGCGCTGTGTGGCGTAAAACATGACTTCAGAACTATATGCGTAAAACAGAGCTTCAACGCTGTGTGGCGTAAAATATGACTTCAGAACAGTCCGCATAAGGCAGCACTTCCAGGCTGTTTTGGCATAAAAAGGTTGCTACACCTCCCTCCGGCGTAAAATATGTCTGCTTTTAATATAGTGTGAAGTTGTACGAAGAACTCTTCATATTCCTCGAATGAACCTGTCAGACAAAATAGTGAACCTAACTCCTGACAAAGAGTACTACGCGACGATCGAGAGGACGGCTGTAATGATGATTCTGCACAGAGGCCCAGACTGTCGTTTAGTGACATATCCTTGATACAAGTCATTTTTACGCATTGAAGGAATACGCTGCCTATTCTACACCGACAGAGATGAGTTTTTACGCTCAAGATGAGACGAAATCAGATGCCACGTCAAAAGCTGTTCTTCGTACAGAACTCGAGGCATATCTCTGCAGTTAATGTACGAGATGGGGGCAGATCTTTGCATTTAATGCACGAGATTTTGTTCTATTTTTTGACTGGGAGAGCTAAAACGGTGACTAATAAGCTCACATCACCATCCTTGCATGTTACGCCAACCAGGCTATTTTCAACTATAGGAGCACGCCGTATGCTATCTCCTCGAAATACGCCAACTTAGGCTATATTTGCAAAGGTACGTGATAAGGCTATTTAGCCCAGAATACGCTCAAGACCTCAGTCGTGATGGATAATTGGCTATTTTTACGCTGATTATCTATTATTCATGCAGCATCAAGTTTTACGTAGAATTTGGCTTTTATGCCAACATGACAGCTATTTGGCTTTTACGCCAATAAGACAACTATTTGGCTTTTACGCCAACAAGACAGCTATTTGGCTTTTACGCCAACAAGACAGCTATTTGGCTTTTACGCCAACAAGATAGTTATTTGGCTTTTGTGCTAACCATCTTTTACGCGAGGGGCAGTTACCTACGTGGCTTGCATGCCGTGATCTTCGAGAAGCAGTTATACGCGTTACTTCATAATGGGACACGCGTCACACACGGATTCAGGAGATCATTTAGACGTGGGTAGCAGTTATTATAACCACCACGTAAAGAGCACCACTCTCTTCACAGTTTGGCTTCTATGCCGACTAGGATAGTTACTGTGACTGAGCTCTATAAATAGAGACTTCCGGTCACAGAAAAAAAGAGGAGAGTGGTGGAAAGGGAGAGACCAAGATCAGAGATCGAATCAAAATAGAGAGAGAGAGAGCATAAAACAAAGAGTGTTGGTTGACAGTTTAATCCCACTCGTAATCTTGAAGCTTCTTCTTCTTCTACAGCACTTCTTCGTCATCGTGTGGTCCAAGGGACAAAGTGATCGACCGCAGATCAGACTCCTATAGCAATATTTTCCCAGAATCATTTTTTTATTGTACTTAACATCCTCGTATAGGATTAATTGTACTCTTTTTTTGTTTGTAAACAAAGAAAGGGTTTCGTATAAACCTAGTTTTATTCTTTTATTTATCATCAAACACAAGATGGCGACTCTGCTGGGGAAGACTTTCTCCTCTGACGAGAAAGCAATTGCTCAACATGATGCTCTATCCATTGGATCGATGAAGAAGACTTTGGTCGTCCAGTTCGATCAATCTGCCTATGAAGATATGCTTCGCGTAGGGGGTAGCTCTCATCCCCTCTCTGTCCAGAACGACAAGAGGCTGCGTAAAGGGGGTAGCTCTCCCTCCTCCTCTACCATTCCTGCAAGCTCTTACTCTCTGATCAACAAAGTTGTGCCGACACGCCTAGTGCATAAAAATTCGTCTCCCGTCTGTGACGTGGCAGACAACGCTTCTGGCAATGACCTAGTGCCAATCCAGAAGTCTAGAATGCGCTTAGCGCATAAAAATTCGTCTCCCGTCTGTGACGTGGCAGACAAAGCTTCTGGCAATGCCCCAGTGCCAATCCAGAAGTCTAGAACGCGCTCTGCGCGTAAAATTACGTCTCCCGTCTGTGACGTGGTAGACAAAGCTTCTGGCAATGCCCCAGTGCCAATCCAGAAGTCTAGAATGTGCCCTGCACGTAAAAATTTGTCTCCCGTCTGTGACGTGGCAGACAAAATTCCTAGCAAGGCCACAGTGCCCGCGCAGAAATTTTAAACGCGCCATGCGCATAAAAATATATCTTTCGTCTGTGATGTGGCAGATGGACCCTTGGATCACATCAAGGAAAAACGAGTGGCGAATCTCCCAACCGCTAGATTTGTACGCCCACAAGAGAAGAAGTTGCCCGCTCTTCAGATTATGCGTGACGCTGGAGGCCGCTTGAGGACTTTTCCTATTCTATGCGAACTTGGGCAACACTGCAAATTATGCCAGGATAAATCTGTCCGCGTAAAGGAGACTCATTTCACGGGAAGATGCGCTCCTCAAACAGATAATGGATCATATTCTACTCACATGGCTGAACTGCTCTACTCCTATGGCAGAGAAAGGATTATGGTTCCTAATCTCCACAGGCCTACTAATGTAAAAAGGCAGAATAAGCCTTCTTCTTCTTCTTCTTCTTCTGTTAATCCCCCGGGTTTGTGTGATTTCTTGATTTAGAAACACGAAGACAGGGGTCAAAATCAAGATTTAGTTCCCCTAACTACCAAGCATGGGGAGATCATATGGGAAGATGCTTCAACATCTAATATCGTCATGACATATGGGCCACATGAAGAATCTGTCTTTATTGTTCCACCGACTCGCAATGATCAGCATCAAATAATCTTCGGTCGAATACGGAATAGACTATGGAAAAGACAGACGAATCCCGTTGCCTGGTGATCTTTACTGTTAACGAAATCATTTTGGGTTAGGGTTTACTGCATCTCTTGCAAACTCCAAACCTCCAGAGTCTGATCCTGTAATACCAGAGGCAGGTCCTTCTAAATCAACTTCTGTGGACAATGGCAAACAAAAAGAAGAAGAACCAGACAACGACATATCTGGGGGTAGTCTCCCTCGACAAAACAGAGCGGCATCTAAAGCTGGGGGTAGAATTTCCTCTGAGTCTGAAGATGATGCAACTGTGACCATCTTTCCTGAAGATCGTACGATGCAGGTATCAGGAGCCCGAAAGCCAAAAGGGACTTTCTCCTTCAATGAGGATGACATCATTGAAATCTTCAAAATATTGATGAAGGAAAATAAGCTTCGGCTACCCAACATCAGATACCCTGAAAGGACTGGCAAGGTCGATGATCCAGAATATTGTCTCTTTCATCGGTACATTCATCACCCCACAAGGGCATGCTATGTACTAAAAAGGAGAATCCAGGAGTTGATCGACGCCAAAGTCATCACTTTGCATTTATAAACGAGAAGACGGTAACTGCAAATTGATTTCACTCTAACGTGACAATTTGCTCCCTCAAGAAGTACTGGATGATGAGTCCCTAAAGTCTCCCAACGGAACCTTCAGGTCTATCCCCACTCAGTAAATTACTCCACAGTGAGTTTTTCGGACATGGGTTCACGTCCATATTACCTCTGAATTGTTGTCCAAATATTTTTTTCCAGTTGAGTTTGCCATGTCCGAGTGACCTCTGAGCAAACCTCCCAGTTTGTTGCTATCGACCAGTTCACGTCCATATTACCTCTGAACTACGTCTCTCCAATTTCTTCAGTAGAGTAAATCTATCACCACAAAAATGGTCATGTCCATATTTTCTCGGCCCCGTTTTTTCTTTATCTCCACGGAGTCATATCTTGCCACGTCCTCATTACCTCTGAGTAAGATATTTTCAGAACTTTTCCATGTCCACATTACCTCTGAGTGAAGTTCTTCTCTTCGACTTCCTACTATCACGTTCGCATAACTCCTGATAGCGTTAGTCGTTTCAGCTTATTATCTGTACTTAAATTACGCCATGAGTAATAAGTCCACAACCAAGATGTACAAATCAACTCTTGGTTCTTCATCCCCAGCTAGTGCCTATGTGTAACATTTTCTCCTTCGTTACAAATTCTTGTAAAGAGCCATCATCCGTATCCAAGAGTCCCGGGTACGCAATGGGTGATGGATCCTCAAAAGTCTCCCCAGCGGAGCAATCATTAGGTCTATACTTGCACACTCCCGCAATGACTACACTCACCAATCTCATTGGACGCTAGCCATGTTCATATTACCTTTGAGCTATCGTCCCATCAATCTCCCCAGCGGATCGATCTTGGGTCTATCTTCATAGACCACACTCAACGAATCACTCTTCAAAGAGTTTTTCGGACACTAGTTCACGTCCATATTACCTCTGAACTGTTGTCATAATATTTCTCTCAGGTTGAGTTTGTCATGTTCATATTACCTCTGAACAAACCTTTCTGGTCCGACTATCGATTATCATGTCCATATTACCTCTGATATCGGTTGTCATCTCAACTTAGCACCAGTACTTAACTCTAAGTACGTTAGTGGTGTTAGGTCCACAAAAACTGTCACGTCCATATCACCTTTGACAGAGCTTGTCTTAAAATTATTACTTGCACTCTCATGCTCAAGAAGTAATAGGTCCACAAAAAAAAAATCCCCTGTGGAATGCCCCCCTATGGGATACCCACAATGGAAACGAATTGTTCATGTCCATATTACCTCTGAACTATCTTCATTTTCCCTAGCGGAGAAAAAATCAGTTCATGTTCATATTACCTCTGAACTATATCTCTCCTCTATCCCCACAGAGTCATATTTTACCACGGCTGTATTATCTCTGGCAAGACCTGTCTCAAACCTATTACTTGCACACTCGTGCGCAAAAAAGTAATGGGTCCACAAAAATCTCCCAGCAGGATGTCTTTACTAGTTACTAAACCTATAACGTCCATACTACCTCTGATAGGGCTTGTCTCGAACTTATTATTTGCACTTAACGTGCGCAACAAATAATAGGTCCACCAAATATTTCCCAGTAGGATGTCCTCAACAAACCAAAGTTCGCATGAACAATCATAAATAAATGGAGGGCCCTTATATGATTGCAAATGGCGCTTACAGATTAGCCAAACCTAATAAAAATTGGCAATGGCTCCTATCAACGGCAAATTCCTGAAGAAGTACTATACTTGATCTCCTTTGCCTAACGGAGTATGATGAAGATCTTATTCTGACGATACCATACACAAAGCTTAGCTGGATCATATTCTATCATATTCATATGACCTCTTAATGGATATGCTTAACTAATTTGTAAACCTATCATGTTCATATTACCTCTGATAGTGTTTAGTATACAAATTTAGTTGGATTATATTCTATCAGGTTTATATTACTTCTGAATAGATTTACATTTAGCAAAACCTTAATGAAAGTATGTCATGTTCATGATACCTCTGATATCACTTTCATCTTAGCCTATCATATTATTAAGTGATGGGTCCATAAAATCAGAAAATGTATCTTTATTATCTCTGAGAAATTACAGGAGAAACAAAAAAGTACATCATTGGGGAGGAGCAGTTAAATCCCTGATCTGTCGCGCCAAAGCAGCCATCCTCTCATTTCTGGAGTTCAAGATGTTAGTGCAAGCCCGTTCCAGCCTTGCCTCGTCATTGCTCAAGCAAGATAGTTCGGACAGAGAATTAACAAAACTTGCATGGATGACACCCGCATATGCCAAGTTCTGCTGAGCTATCTCCACTTGGCCCTTAAATACATCACGAGCTACCGATGTCTTAAGAAGCCTCTCCCTTGCCTGAGCGAGTTCAGCTTTCAATTCTCGAACCCTCGCTTCATTTCCCCCATATTCGGCCTGGCACTTAGCTAGCTGAGGAATAAACTCCACCAAGACAGCCTGCTCTTTATCCATCTCTTGCTGCTGTTCCTGGATGGATTTGTTTAGAGATTCTATTTGCTCAGCAAGTTCTGTAGTTAAGGAGTCATACTCAGCCTGAACCAGATCATTAATGCTGCCTCAGGATAGTTGCAAATATTCGTTAATGGGTTGTTCTAAACCATTAACTATTTACTCCAGCGCATCAGCTCTTTCAGCATCATTAAAATTTTTAATCGGTGTTATCGTAAGCTGGGAGGACATTTTTAGAGCATCAAAGCCTAGGTTCTTCTCCAGCACCATGGATATCAATTCTTTCAAAGTACGGTAGAATATGCTAGTGTATTATTCAACTAGCATAGCAATGATCGGATGTACGCTGGGAGTGGCTGCAATACCGGTAAATCTTCCTTCTGGAATGACTGCAGAGGATGTTGCCATAGTTGTTGCTTCAATGGATGGCGCGACAAAAGAAGTGACTCCAGCAACGATTGAAGTTGATGGCATACTCAACAAAGGAGGCACAGTCGAGATAATGGGTTCATCCTCCTCTGATGTTATTTGAACTGCTACTGGCGGGATGACACCCGAGAATGTTGCGGATGAAAGATCGGCAGCTTCAAAGCATGCTTCCTCGATGTCGAGCACCGCCGTTTCATTAGATGGATCCGCAACAAAGTCAGAAGTTGTGTCAACTCCGCCCTCCCCAGAGATGTCTTCGCCTGAAAATAAGATAAGAGAAAGTTAATATCAATCTGATGTTAATTTTCCTAAAGAAAGCGTAAAGACAACATCTACCCATGGCCGATGGTATGTATGTTGCGTCTGCAGCCTGTATAGCTAAATCATTTCTTAATGATGCTAAACAAGCTGTCATACCTGGAGAAGAGGGTGCACCAACTGACGTTTGAGGATAGTCATCCCAGTCATCACCCAGATCCACTCGAGGTTCATCGGGTGAAATCTCGCTGGAAATACTTATAGACGAAGGAGGGCTTATTCCCATTATTTGTCTGGATAAAAGTATATTGATTCTTAATATGCTCGGTCTCGAAGCACTACCAGTAGCGGTAGTAGCGTCAGCGATCGCGAGCAAAGAATCTCCAGCACTGTCAACCGAAACTGTGGAGGTTCCCTCTCTAAAAGGCGAAGGACCTCTGATCAAAGAATCATCCCCAACAGGGGAAACAACAGGCTCGCTCCTAGAGGCCCCCTTGGTGGAAGTCCTTTTAGGACCTCTAACCGACTTCTTCTTGTGGGGGGAAGGCTCTTTCAGAGTGGAAGCCTTTCACTTATTGGAGATAACGAGAGGCTCTGCTGGCGGAGCTATTATGCCTCTCGGTATTATCAACAAGAAATCGTCTGCACCGGTAGTGTCTTCACCTTCATCAGAGGAGACGGATGGGATCTCCTCTCTTCTTGTAGACTTATGGGAGGGCATCCTGAAATTTCTATATACATCGAAATCACGATGGAAGGTATTGATGGACGCATAAAACTGCGCTTACGAGTGAAGAATATGCAACTCCGTAGAGACAGAAGTCGCTGGCACAGCAAAGATTGCACCAGTACAACCCATAATGAAATACCGCCATCCTTTGGCTCCATCAATAAGTCCACCTTTGGACTTGAAGCTGGTGATAGGATTTTCTACGTGCAATTGGTCGTACCCAAATTGCCTGGCGAACCGGCTGGGCAGATAAGGCTCCAAATAGCAGTGGTCCTCACTTCTGTATAACAGATGGGAAGGTCTAATGCAGACTAACCAGTAAAAGGCTTCAGGAGAAAGAATAGTCTTTCCCTGACCTGCATCCTGAAGTTTCATCCCCTGTTGATTGATATGTACGGGGGGGGACGGTACAAAAGAGCTTCCAACCATGTGCAAAATTTAATGCTCGCCGACAATCTATGATGCTAGTCACATTCCAAAGGGAATTCTTGTAATTCAACAAGAAGTTATTTTTCAAACCACTGGAAGAGACGGGAGACATCACTCTGGTGTTGTGAAGGATTAACCATCCCATCATATATAAGAATGGCAATTCCACTCTGGGAAATCCTTCACGCTGTGTATCATCTGCAAGCAGCTCATCAGTAATGGCCCTTAGGCCAGCTTGTATTTTGCATACCATGGCAGGAAGCAGGCCCAATCTTGCTCCAAATACCAAATGCACTGTGGGCCATATGGTGTTGCGATGAATACGATCCGCAGACACGATGTCAGGCACTATCCATCGGCGTAGCCAGACAGAGAGGAAGCCAGCCAGTTGAGCTTACCTTGACAAAGGCTTGCGACAATGCCTCATATAACTGAAGGCTTTAGTGCATGCAGGATAACCCCCTATCTCCTCATCGAGAACATAATCTGAATCCCCTGCGTCTTCAATGAGATCATCGACCGTATTGGCACTAAGCATGCTCAGGAGGTTCAAAGGCTTATCTCTGTTATCTACAACTTTGTCCGGCTTGGCATTTCTGGCTTGATGGAAGAAGAGGTAGGATACCCATTTGTTGATATGGGCCAAATCAGAAGGCTCTTTGTAGAAGGTGGTGCAGGTAAGATAGTGGCTCATCAGCTCCTGGTATACTGCCACTGCCCGAGGGTTTGTATCCCTCAGCTCCCTGTTTGTGGGAACGTACTCTTCATAAGAAGTGTCTCCCATTGGCAGCTTTGAAATCTCTGCCATCTCATGAAGGGCTAAGACCAACTCACCTAGTGGAGTGGCGAAAGTCCCAGTAAGCGAGTTGTATCGCTCCATCAAAGCTAAGAACAAGTTGGGGTTGAGAGGCAGCCCAACACTAGTAGCACTCACAGCCGCAAATAAGCCAATACTCTCCAGCTCCATCTGGAAGTGCTTCAGGGCCCAGGCAGTTAAATTGGCCCATCGAAGATTCCCGGGGCTAAGCCATCCACTGGTGCGAGGGTTAACCTTGGGGTACACTCCTCCCTGCCCCATAAAGTCATTGCAGAAAGTCATTATTTGAACTGGCTGGATCAGTGAAGTGTCTTCACTCGGGACGCTGCCCGGCAGTAATACTCTGAAAGGCATGACAGGGCCTGAAGGACTGCTCATAAAGGCTCCTCGGTTCAATCCTTTCTTGTATGAGATCTTCCCTGACCGCCCATGAAGATCGGGAGTCAGAGTCCACATCATCTTCCTAGGATATGTGGCATGGAAGAATGCCGAGATAGGATAATCTCTAGACATCCTTGGCAGATACATGACCGTGTCTTCAACAGAAAATACCCAATCTTACTTCTTGGGCTTAGTCTGGGATTGTTTATCGATAACATCCCCGAATAAGAAACCTGGTTTCTTATATTCAGTCACATCTATGTATGTCAGGGGCTCTCCACTGATCATACTCAGCAGCATTCGTTCTCCTTGGGACGACATCAGAGTTCCCCTTTCTTGAGGATACTCGGTTCTAGAGATAGGGAATGTCACATGGGACAAGTCCTCCAGATAGTTGGAATTCAGCATCCCAACAGCAGAGCCCATCACTTCAGCCAAAGGAGGGATCTGCAGGTCCACTGTAAGAAGCAAGAAAACAAGTCAGTTTTACGCTAGACGCTACACTCTTGCAGTATACGCCAAAGGTTAACAGTCTGAGCTTTTACGCCAGACTGTAAAAACTTGAGTATTACGCTGGAATCTATTTTTTAGTGCGTAAAAATCAAGGTTGGCAGTATACGCCAAAATCTAACAGTCTGAGTCTTTACGCCAGACTGCCAAAATTTGAGTTTTTTACGCCGAAATTTACATCCAGTACGTAAAAACTCAAAATTTGCAGTATACGCCAAATTCTGACAGTCTGAGCTTTTACGCCAGACTGCAAAAATATAGAGTTTTACGCTGACACATTAGAAATGTGGGCGTATTGTTGCGCATACACGTACAACGTGTGCAAAGGGTTCTCTATTCATCCGAAGTCTTTACCTGTGATGCCCGGAGCGCAGCTCGACGGCGGAGCACTTCGTTCAGATCAGGGCTCGCTCAGCCTAATGGGGGTTGCTCGTGCTTGAAAAGAGGAGCTAGATGAAGAAGCGGCTTTCTTTCCCTTAGCAGTGGAAGCCTGTTTTGGTGTCATGGCGAAGCTCAAAGTTCTCAGAAAAGAGACGAAGACGAAGAGTTCTCAAAGAGACGAAGGGTTTTGCAAAGAAAGATGAAGGGTTTTTCTCTCTCAAGACCTTCGGCTATTTAATAGTCGGTTATGATTTGGGACCACGTCAGCCTATCATTTAAAAAAGAAGACGGACAGTCATGCTGCGTAACAGATCCAAATTTTACGCCCAAAGGCTACAAATCTACGGTTTTACGCTCAGAAGCTACAAATCTATGGTTTTACGCTCAGGAGATTTTACGCTCAGAAGTTACAAATCTACGGTATTACACTCAGAGGATACAAATCTATGATTTTACGCTCAGAAGCTTTTACGCTCAGAGGCTACAAATCTACGGTTTTATGCTCAGAGGCTACAAATCTATGGTTTTACGCTCAGAAGCTACAAGTCTATGGTTTTACGCTCAGAAGCTTTTACGCTTAGAAGCTACAAATCTATGGTTTTACGCTCAGAAGCTTTTTCTATGCTCAGAAGCTACAGATGGCCAATTACAAGGGTTTACGCAAAAAATGCTCCTTTTTTGCTACAAAATATTCCAAGTGCCTAAAACACACAGATGTCAGCATTGAAGATGACTCTTCTTCTTGGACCATTGGAAGTTCATTCGAATTCTAGCCGAAATCCTTTACATCTAAGTTCAAGTATGGCCTGTTCGGTGGACATTTCTTGCCCTGTTTCGGGGAATTTTCGGGAAACCATTCTTGAAGATGATATTTTGAACAAAAATTCTTCGTATCAGAGAAGTGACAGTTCAAAATTCTATGTGACTCCTCGTCCAAAAACAGCATGACAGTTGGATCTTCAAGACAACTTAATGCTAAAGAGCTTTTTATGCATCTTCCGTTACGCGTAAAAGTCGGGACGTGACCGGATAAGCGTTTACCAGAGTCAGCATAAAATTACTCAGACATGTCGAAGATGCACATTATCAGCAAATATGGCAAATTAGCAATGCGTAAAAGAAGACAAGTTTATTAATCATGATTACATATGATGAAAATCTAGTTTACAAAGAATTTTTTATTTTCATGATTACATATGATGGAAATCCTTTTTTTATAAAGGATTATTCATTAACATTCAAGATCACGATGGGAATCTATTGTGCCAGGTTCTCATTTGATTGAGATCTTTTTCTTCTTCTACGACACTTCATCGGCTTCTGCGGCCGATGAACAAGAAAATAATTAATGGCTGGAGGATACAGAACTGGGCTTGTCTAAATTATTTAAGCCCACCATCCATACGCCATGGCGGCCATGCCCTAGAATTGTGTTAGGGATTCAGACCCAACACAATACTGGAAGACAGGGCCAAACTGCCTACCTACGTCCAGCTTCATAATAGGGGAAAATACAGCTAGCGAGCTGTGTGGTCCGATAAGACCCCTCCTCTCTCCTGGACGAATCGCTATATAAATTGCTGATTATCCCAAGCAAAGGAAGCTATGATATTCTTCCATGATCCATCGTTGCAGAGGATATTTGCTCGAAGATGTCTCCTTTTACGGCTCCTTACATGCTGGAAGAGCATAATCTTCTTCTTCCTCAGGTCAGCCCGATGGATCTCAGCGGCCATCTTTTTGGTGAAGGAAGTATGGAAAAACAGGTTCACTCACTCGCCTTTATATAGGCAGAAGAGAACATACCAAATCCTAACAACTTCCTAAATATCTCCGAAAAATCAGCCTCGCAGAACGAGTCAAATTTGACCATTTCATGCTTCATTCAAAGTATTCCAAATTACGAGGAATTTGAAAACTTTGAAGGGGGTCTTGTAGAAGCATAAAAATATGCTGGGGAATTATACGCGTAAAATCTCCAACATACATGAAGCACGCGTAAAACAGAGCTTCAGCGCTGTGTGGCATAAAATATGACTTCAGAGCTATACGCGTAAAACATAGCTTCAGCGCTGTGTGGCGTAAAATATGACTTCAGAATATTCCGCGTAAGGCAGCACTTCCAGGCTGTTTTGGCGTAAAAATATTGCTACACCTCCCTCCGACGTAAAATATGTCTGCTTTTAATGCAGCGTAAAGTTGTACGAGAAACTCTTCGTATTCCTCGAATGAACCTGTCAGATAAAACAGTGAACCTGACTCCTGACAAAGAGTACTACGCGACGATCGAGAGGACGACTGTAATGATAATTCTGCACAGAGGTCCAGACTGTCGTTTAGTGACATATCCTTGATACAAGTCATTTTTATGCATTCAAGGAATACGCTGCCTATTCTACACAGGCAGAGATGAGTTTTTACGCTCAAGATGAGACAAAATCAAACGCCACGTCAAAAGCTGTTCTTCGTACAGAACTCGAGGCATATCTCTGCAGTTAATGCATGAGATGGGGGCAGATCTTTGCATTTAATGCACGAGATTTTGTTCTATTTTTGACTGGGAGAGCTAAAATAGTGACTAATACGCTCACATCACCATCCTTGCATGTTACGCCAACCAGGCTATTTTCAACTATAGGAGCACGCCGTTTGCTATCTCCTCGAAATACGCCAACTCAGGCTATATTTGCAAAGGTACGTGATAAGGCTATTTAGCCCAAAATATGCTCAAGACCTTAGTCATGATGGATAATTGGCTATTTTTACGCTGGTTATCTATTATTCATGCAGCATCAAGTTTTACGTAGAATTTGGCTTTTACGCCAACAAGACAGCTATTTGGCTTTTACGCCAACAAGACAGTTATTTGGCTTTTACGCCAACAAGATAGCTATTTGGCTTTTACGCCAACAAGACAGCTATTTGGCTTTTACGCCAACAAGATAGTTATTTGGCTTTTGTGCCAACCATCTTTTACGCGAGGGGCAGTTACCTACGTGGCTTGCATGTCGTAATCTTCAAGAAGCAGTTATACGCGTTACCTCATAATGGGACACGCGTCACACGCGGATTCAGGAGATCATTTAGACATGGGTAGCAGTTATTGTAACCGCCGCGTAAAGAACGCCACTCTCTTCACAGTTTGGCTTCTACGCCGACTAGGACAGTTACTGTGACTGAGCTCTATAAATAGAGACTTCCGGTCACAGAAAAAAAGAGAAGAGAGGTGGAAAGGGAGAGACCAAGATCAGAGATCGAATCAAAAGAGAGAGACATGGCATAAAACAGAGAGTGTTGGTTGACAGTTTAATCCCACTCGCAATCTTTGAAGCTTCTTCTTCTTCTACAGTACTTCTTCGTTATCGTGTGGTCCAAGGGACAAAGTGATCGACCGCAGATCAGACTCCTATAATAATATTTCCTCCGAATTATTTTTTTATTGTACTTAACATCCTCGTATAGGATTAATTATACTCTTTTTTCTTGTTTGTAAACAAAGAAAGGGTTTCGTATAAACCTAGTTTTATTCTTTTGTTTATCATCAAACAATCGCCGTTATCGTAGTTATCATCTCCTCGTAACCCCAATCATCGTCAGCATCGTCGTCAATGTCGTACCCGTATGCGTACCTCGAGGACTGTTGGATTTATCTGTGACTTCCGGAGCAGGTTATTGGCACTACGCAGCTTCTTGCCAGGCAAGTATACCTTGCCTTGTTGTACTGTTTAAATTCAGTTATATTGTTAGTTGCATGTTTATTGTTTTAGATTATATAACTGTACGTCCGAGAGAGACTCGGGTGCAGTCAACGAAGGCGTTGACGTTAGGACTTGTGTCTGACCTAGTATCTAGATAACCCACCTAAAGTTGTGGAGTTATTGGTATGACTCTTCAGACCTTGACACATATCATTGCACGTCACAGAGTGAGTTCATGTAGGGACGCGTACCTCATACTCGACTGGCCATCGGTGTGAGCAACACGTGTCACGGTATTTAGCTTAGTTGTTTATTTCTCTAGAGACTTGCATTATAGTACGAGATATCCACGTCGTGTTCGCGACTGGTACATTTGTATTAGGCGGAGAGGACGACTAGTAGGCGTATGGGATACCCACCTCCTTTATACAGATACCGCGTTCTTCGGAGCGATACAGACATATATATATTTTACAGATACCATGTTTCCTAGAGTGTTGGACGTTACTTGGTGATTTTACAGATACCTCATTCTTCGGAATGATGGATGTTACAGATACCACACTCTAGAGAACGTTGGACGTTATTATATTACATCGCCCGTGTTATAGGGGGCATATGTGGCATATACTAGCCAGTTGTCACGATTGGTGAATTACGTCAGCATGTGTCTAGCCTACATTTTCCCATACACCCAAAGTTATCCTCAAATTGTATTTCACTTAGCTGTTTAGCGCACCCCTTTTATTTATTCAGTATTTACTTTATGGCATGTTTCTATGTATCTTGTTATGTCCCTTTGAGGACCTGGTCCCTTTCTAGGTGTAGATGTTCATGAGTATTCGCAGGAACGCAGATCCGGACTGGTTACTTATGTTCCGAGGAGTCCTCTTTTCGAGTCTCAGTGATTGTTGGTTGTTGTACTTATATTGTTGTATTTGTCTTGTTTATTCTTTATTTTAGTTGGTAGTGGATTTGTTTCCATTCGACTATCATCTTTAGATACTTCATATTGAGATCTAGTTTCATAGATATTGGTTATTTATTTATATTTGATTTCTGTGGATAAGATTTAGTTATTCCCCGTGACATATATATATACCACTTATAAATTATTATTCATATTACAGCGTACGTATGTTATGGTTTCCATATATTGGAGTTGCCATATACATGCGGCTGGCATGCTTATGTGTCCTAGTCCTACATATTTTTGGGACTAGGGCGTGACATGTTTTTAGTGGTGGCCCATGCAGGTCAAGAGCATATTGTCTCGGTTACGTTATTGTACCGAGCAAGCCTGCACCTGGGATTAGAGTATAGGATCTCATCCACAATCGACTATGATTCACATTCCTTCCAGTCTATTCTATTTAAATAATTGCATCATGCTTGATTCATGTGCTTCCCTAATAGTTCCTTGAGTATAGCCCCTGCTAGAATATAGGAATCCCTGTTGATAGGATGATAATTAGGGTAACATTCCTATTAAGAATACAACTAAGGCATTGACACATCATTAAGTTTAGACTACCTAATGAACCCTAGCAACCCTTACCTGTAGAATGGTTGACCATTATCCCTTGATAATTATGAATGACTTGAGGGTAGTACAGACACTACTAGGGTTAGTTATAAATTTAACCATACCGTTTTACCCAAGCATTAAGGAACCAATAGAAATCCAAGATTTAATATTAGGACTAAACCTAACCTTCATAGTAAGATAGTATTAGGACTATAAATTTAGATTCTTGTCTTGGTATTAGCAGACAACACCTAAGAAAACCTGGAGGAATGAATATAATATTATCCTTGATCATATCTCGAACATAGAGACTAGCATGCCACATCCCCCTTAGAAAACCATGATATTATCTAGAGACTTTCTATTTAAATTCAATCTTATTCCTCTGAAAACTTAGCGCTCGCTATTATGCGACGACTAATTATGTTTTCTTTTCTACAATCTTTTAATTCGTGTCACCTGATCCTCCTGATTGTAGGCCAAATGATTTCTTTTATGTTAAGGATACATAGTTGCTAGGATTATAGTTGTAATCTTGAATTTTTAAAATTTTGTGCTTGGTAGTTAGAGCTTGATAGTTTAAGTTATTCTTGTAGATTATGACCTAATGATTATCCCTTAGTTTTAAATTGAGTAACTTGTACCATACCTCGATACGAGTTATATTTCCCTTTTTTTCTTGAAGGCCAGTAACTCTTCCATTCTTACTATTGACACATTTGTTCTATAATCACTATGATTAAGACTTAAGATGACCATTACCTATATAATGCAATAAAATACCCTAATCAGTACCAAGACCTTTTCCGCATATACCCAATAAGAGTTTATACTTTATTTACAGGGACAATATTATTTTGTAGGATCCCCCAAGATAGTTACAACATTAGTTATTATTTTAAGTTGGGTAGAATGTCTCACAATATAGTATCACATAGTCTTTTGACCTTTTATTGAAGTGTAACTGAATGACATTAACTGTATACTAGCATAAAATGATAGTGTTTATTCAGACTGTAGTACTTAGAGGCCCATATCCCTATTTGGTCGACTAGCGACTTAGACAATGAGTTAGTATGACAACTGTAGAGATTGTAGGGTCTTATCTTCTGTGTGAACTTGAATTAGTTTGTAACTTCTCTCATCATAATCTAGCGTACTTATAATTTCGGTACTGCCTTGACTTATGCTGCTATTATAGCCTAGTTTTGCAAGCTTATTCTTTATCGAGCTTGTTTATGACATATGTATTATTGGAGTGCTACACTAATACATTGTCTAAATCAGAATCGGTGTATTAAGGTCTAGCTAACCTTAGTGCGCTTGGTTCGCCCTTCGCATAACTACTTTACGTGGATTGAGATATATAGTAATTAATAGATGAATGTATATGCCCTCTAGATATGTCTGAGCATATCGTACCAGTTATATAATTGTACTGATACGAGCATGTGAATAGTATTTACCAAATAGGATTTTAATCCACAGCTGTCTTGATAATTCCTATTTGAATTCTTTAAACCCCTTGATCCCCACACTTCTATTCTATTACCTCCCCCTTGAACTCTTTATTATTGTTTTCTGTCTTCCCTTATTTCGGAAAGACAAAACTTCATGCTTAGTATAAGTTTGATATACAGAGAGTACTAGATATACCCCATAGGCCAATCACATTACTAGATGACTATCTTTTATAATTGATTAAGAGCATATCATATATGACATATTTGGTGTTAAAATTTTTGAGCATTGAGTAACATGATTAAGTAAATTTGAGGAATAAGTTTTCTTAAATATAAGAGCCTTATGTGATAGATGGGTAAATTCTAAGTTGGATAGCAGTGCATTGTCAACTTGAGAAGAATTTTTTTAGATTGTGATCGAGTAAAAATTAGATTGAGAGGTTTAAGTCATTCTAATTTTGAGAATTTTAGAAGAATGCTTAAGATGATGAGGATTAATGAATTTTAAAAATGGTGATATGGCGAACCAAATAATTATACTTGAGCATATAAGTTAAATTTTGAATATTGAAGGTTGAATCATCGATTTAAACTTCGAGGATAAATATAAAAATCTAGACTTGAACAATTGGTGAATTAGATTTCAAATTTCATAAATTGAGGCTTAAATTAAAAGAAATTTTGACTGTTGGATTACCTAATTGAAATATTGAGGAGGTAAATTGAAAGTAAAATTCGAAGAGTACGAAATTCACGAGTTGAAAATAGAAATAATATGTGGTTATAATTATTTTCTAGAGGAGATTGTGATAATTGGAGATTGCGATATAAATTTTTAAATGTGGGATGTCATATAGATTTGAATTAGATTGGATATAGATTATTTAATTTAAAAATTGAGAAGATAGTATGAGGTGTTGAAGTTCGAATTAAAAAATGGTTAATTAAATTTAAAAGTGATTGCGATGGATTTGAATAAGTTTTAAATTTTTAGAAGAGATCGCGATTGATTTGCCTGATGTACGCATGTGAAGGAGTTAAATCAAATTATGCCTTATTTTTAATTTTGAGGATAAAATTATTTTAAGTTGGGTAGATTGTAAACCCCCTCACCCAAAATTAGGTCTACTTGGCTTAGATAGAGAAATTAGGGCTAATCAGAATCCAATTAGAAAGAGAACACGATATTTTATTTAATTATACAATGTTTATATCACTTAGTGTACCTTACTGTTGCTTCGATAATTAGAGCACTACTCTAGCTGTTGCCTTCCAACAAATTTTACAACCTTGTCCTAGACGTGCCCGCCTACCATTCTGACCTTTGTGTAACTTATATTTTTGCTCTCTTGTGCTACATTTTAGTCGCACAATATTCATCGCGGACGTTTATAATAAATTCAAAATAAATACGACTTTGTATCCTTGTGCGTTCCAATCAAAATTGGAGACACAATCTTAACCCGTTTCGTACAACCTAATTTATGATAAAATTCTACTCTGAGCCCTCTATATCCATGACACTTGTGTCCCACCAAAATTTATCCCCATGTACTTCTAATTAATTCCAGAACACCTTGCGCATTTATTTTAATTAATTTAAATCTAATTTCCATATTTGTGCAATTTTCTAATTGTTGGGCGCTTTTATGCAAAAGCGAATTGAGATGTCCACACCATTGGACAATACATGAAGAAATCCAACTTTCCCCTTCGTAAGAATTTTTCCAAAATTTTCAGAATGTACAACGTTCAACATCGCCCCCTTTATTTTAACCCTATCCTTGCATTTAAATAATGCAATTATGGCCCTCCAAACATCCCCATGTGAGCCCAAGGCCCAATCCTAAGGAGTGTTGACCAAGCCCTAATCCTAGGTCAACCCCCAAACCTAAAAATTCTACATGTATAAATATTATTTTCCTTTACTTTCCCAGAACCCCAAAACACAAACCTATTTTCTAGCCGAATCCCAACACCCCCTTCCCTGTTCATCCCCTTCTTTCTCTCATCCCCTCTGCCAACCGTCGACTTAAGCCGACCCCGACCACCTTCCCACCGTAGCCGATCACCACCGCTTCAGCACTCGACTTCACCGTCTCTCCTCCCTGTTCTCTCCTCCTTCCCCCACCTGAAACGAGCATCAGCAGCAGTCCTCCACCTGCACGACTGCCTCCTTCCACAGAACTCGTCGGAGCCCAACCTCCTCCGACGTCCACAGTCATCTCCACCATTCCCCGTCGACCTTCCCGCCTGACCTCAACCCATCGCCTCCCTCACGTTCACCTCGACCTGGCCACCTCACCTCCGCCGTTCTCCTCCACCTCGACCCGCGGCCATCGTTTCCGGCCTGCACCTCTCCACCCTGCTGCACGAACCAACACCACCAACACCATTGCCATCTCATCGACCTCTCCTTCCCCGATCTTCGTCGCGCCATCATCTCCTCCGCCTGCCTATCTCCTTCCCGACTGTGCACCACAGTCCTCTCCGGCCAACCACTGCTCCCAGTACGACCACCACCGGTAACACGAGCACCTCCTCCCTGTGTCCCTGTCCTCCTCCATGTTCGACCTCCCTGGCCGGACCTCCCCCTGGCTGGAGCACCACCATCTCACCACCATCATCCTCTTCATCATCATCTCATCAACTCTTAATCATCATCACCATCACCCCATCCCTAATCACCATTATCATCATTCCCTTCATCACCATTAACCTAATTAGCACCTATAATTATCATCATCATCATCATCATCCAGATCATCGTCCTCACTATCACCATCGTCCATATCATCATCCACATCATCGTCTTAGTCATCACCTTAACTATCATCGTCATCGTCATTATTATCATCGTCCTCGTCATCACCATCACCCACATCATCATCCTCGCCATCACCATCATGTAATCACCATCATGATCATCACCATCATCTTCACCATGAGCATCACCATCATTATCGTCATCGTAGTCGTAATTATCGCCGTCATCGTAGTTATCATCTCCTCGTAACCCCAATAGTCGTCAGCATTGTCGTCAATGTCATACCTGTGTGCATACCTCGAGGATTGTTGGATTTATCTGTGCGACTTCTGGAGCAGGTTATTGGCACTACGAAGATTCTTGCTAGGCAAGTATACCTTGCCTTATTGTACTGTTTAAATTTAGTTATATTGTTAGTTGCATGTTTATTATTTTAGATTATATAACTGTGCGCATCTGAGAGAGACTCGGGTGCAGTCAACGAAGGCGTTGACGTTAGGACTTGTGTTTGACCTAGTGTCTAGGGGATCCACCTAAAGTTGTGGAGTTATTGGTATGACTCCCCGGGCCTTGACACGTATTATTGTACGTCACAGAGTGAGTTCATGTAGGGATGCGTGCCTCATACTCGACTGGCCATCGGTATGAGCAACATGTGTCATGGTATTTGCTTAGTTGTTTATTTCTCTAGAGACTTGCAATATAGTACGAGATGTCCACGTCGTGTTCGCGACTGCTATATTTACATTGGGCAGGGAGAACGACTAGTAGGCGTATGGGACACCCACCTCCTTTATACAGATACTGCGTTCTTCGGAGCGATACAGACATATATATATATATATTACAGATACCATGTTCCCTAGAGTATTGGACGTTACTTGGTGATTTTACAGATACCCCATTCTTCAGAATGATGGACGTTATAGATACCACACTCTAGAGAATGTTGGACGTTATTATATTACATCGCCCGTGTTATAGGGGGCATATGTGGCATATACTAGCCAGTTGTCACGATTGGTGAATTACGTCAGCATATGTCTAGCCTACATTTTCTCATACACCCAAAGTTATCCTCAAATTGCATTTCACTTAGCTGGTTAGCGTACCCCTTTTATTTATTCAATATTTACTTTATGGCATGCTTCTATGTATCTTATTATGTCCCTCTGAGGACCTAGTGCCTTTCCAGGTGTAGATGTTCATGAGTATTCGCAGGAGCGCAGATCCGAACTGGTTACTTATCTTCCGAGGAGTCCTCTTTTCGAGTCTCAGTGATTGTTGGTTGTTGTACTTATATTATTGTATTTGTCTTGTTTATTCTTTATTTTAGTTGGTAGTGGATTTGTTTCCATCCGACTATCATCTTTAGACACTTCATATTGAGATCTAGTTTCATAGATATTGGTTATTTATTTATATTTGATTTATGTGGATGAGATTTAGTTATGACCTGTGACATATATATATATACCGCTTGTGAATTGTTATTTATATTACAGCGTACGTATATTATGGTTTTCATATATTGGAGTTGCCATATACATGCGGCTGGCATGCTTACGTGTCCTAGTCCTACGTATTTTTGGGACTGGGGCGTGACAAAGGGGCTTGGATGTGTTTTGATGCATCATGGAAGAGTAATAAAATATACTTCTTGGCAGCTCAGAGATCACGAGAAGAACTATCCAACTCACGATTTGGAGTTAGCAGCAGTAGTGTTTGCACTTAAGCTATAGAGGCACTATTTATATGGCGATCGGGTAGACATCTTCATAGATCATAAGAGTTTGAAATATGTATTCACGCAAAAGGACTTAAACATGAGACATATAAGGTGGCAAGAGTTGTTGAAAGACTATGATGTGGAACTTTAATTCCATCCAGGCAAGGCAAATATAGTAGCTGATGTACTTAGTAGAAGAGGTAGAGAATTCATGTTGACTATCCAGAAGCATATTCTAGAAGACTTACGAGAGATGGGAATCAAGATAGTACTTCCACATGATACATGAGTTCTGGCTAGCCTACAGATGCAGTCAACTTTGGTGGATAGAATCATGATAGCTCAGTAAGAGTTGGAACTTTTACTGGTATGGGAGCCATTATAAGAGTCATTAATCTTTCTTTCATGGAGGCATGGAACTGGCTTTTTTCCCTTTCTTTGCCCCTTGGTTCGCTAGGTAATGAGATATCAAAATTACATATCGCGTAGAGATGGAATGGGCAGAGGACCCGAAGATTCAGAAGCTATGAGCAGAATGTGAGTTCGATCTTCGAAAAGAGTTGACGATTCATGTAGATGGAATGCTAAGGTTTGGGAACCGTCTATGTGTACCAAGCAGAGATATTTGACAAGAAGTTATTATTGAATTACATAGTTCCTAGTACTCCATTCATCCGGGAGGCACGAAGATGCACCAAGATATCAGGCAACACATTTGGTGGAAAGAAATGAAGAGGAAAATAGCACGATTCATATCGCGATGTCTGATATGTCAACAAGTGAAGGAAGAACAACATTGACCGGCAGGGTTATTATAGTCACTTCCTATTCCAGAGTGGTTGTGAGAACACATCATCCACTACAAGAATAAGTCAAATTAGCGACGTCTAAAAACGTCGCTAAATGGCTAAAAAATGTCGCTAAATAATTTTAGCGACGTATGTAGCGACGTTTTGATGAAGTCGCCTTTAAACTAGTCGCTGACCGAAAAAATGTTGCAAAACGTCGCTATACCGACGTTTTCTAGCGACATAAATGTGTCGCTATATTAGCGACGTTTAGCGACGCAACATTGCTAAATTAACGACGTGTTGTGTGTCGCTATATGTCGCTAAGTTTTTTATTTTTAGCGACGTTGTGTGACTCATTTAGCGACGTTATATTGACCTGAAAATATTGCCATGTCAGCAGATTTGCAACGATCAGCGATGTTTTTAGCGACATTTATAGCAATGTGTATAGCGACGTGTATAGCAAATTTTATATCGACATATATAAACGTCGCTAAACGTTGCTATAAATATCGCTAAAGATACAGTAACAAAATAAAAAAAAAATGAATATTTTCAAACCATTCTTCCTGAAGTTTATAAATTTACAATTTGTACAAATAGACCCGGAGCAACCCTCCGTTGAATTTGTTGGGTTCGCCGACCCCCTTCGGTTGAACACTCAATACTAATAAATTAACATATATTTAATATGAATAATATAGTAAAATTTGAAGAAAATGAAATATTGAGATTATAAACTGAATCAGGACAAAATATCATCGTAAAGAATACAACAAATATTCACACAACTGAGTCTGAAAGCCTCGTTGTAAAGAATACAAGAAATAAAGTCTGAAAGCCTCAAAAATAAAGAATATTCATAAATGACCAAATATCATAGGTCTGAAACACAAACAATCAATAAACTATCCTAACTAGGACTACTGTGGATCTGCAGGAGGATGACCACCAGTGCGCATTAGGGATAAGAACATATCATACAACTCCCGTGAAATCGACACTGATGTCGATGGAGAAGGCAGTGACATCGGTGGAGTCTGTGTCGATGAAGGTGCACCAGGAGGACGTATCTGTTCAAACTCTGCTAGTTAATAGTTGTATGAATCCATGGTAGATAACAGCCTCATACTGCTACGAACCATTGAATCCTGCATCATCGTCAGCCTCTCGCCCATGGACAGCTGTGATGCCTGCAGCTCCGTCACGCTGCGCTCTGTCGATGCTATAAGATCAGCTGTCATATCCCGGAGCTCCATGATGCTGCGCTCGAGTATATCTAATCGTAAGATAAGCATCGCATCACCCGCCTGCGGCTGGGACAGGGGCTGGTCCTCCATCCTTCGTAGCAACTCGTCACGGAGATACTCAATCTGATGGTCAATGGTCTTCTAGACTCGGACCGACGACTGCGAGGGTTGTGGCGAATGCGCACTTGTCGTGGAGGCCCTAGATGACAATGTCACAACAAGGGCGCCATAGGATCCCGTACCATAGTACATACCCTTCTGGAGACCACCAGTAGAGGTCATGCACAGCTCGTCCATCGACGAAGCTGGAGAGGGCTGCAAGGAAGTACCAGCCTCTCCCGTTGTAGGTGCACTAGCAGTCGCTCGCTCACGCAGCGTAAAATACTTGGCCTAGAAAAGTTTGAATACTCGATAATTACCTAATTTATATTAAAATTAACACAAAGTAAAGTAATACTTACATAGGTCTGCGAGGCCCTCTCATCAATGAGATTCTCGCCCTTTCGATGGGTGGCCAGGAAGACGGCCACCATGTTTACATCCTCATCCATCTATACCTGTTAAAAATATATTATTTAGTACTAAAATTAAATATTTTATCCTACTAATATTTTATTGTACTTATATTAAAATAATATATCTGAAATAAAAAATATACCAAACGATAAAAATATTTCGTCATCGGAATCAAGCCACCACACCACTTTGCTACCTTCTACCTAGCCGCCTTGGCCTTCTCAGACCTTTTATTGTACCTTGGATCGTCGAATCTAGCCCTCATCGCAGTCTACTGCTCAGGCGTGATCCAACCTTGGATTGATTTTCCTGTGCAATCACGAGCCTTCTGGTCATCCAGAGCATCACGGATCAGCTTGGCGGCAACGACAGAAAATATCTGCTCGATCAACTCCGCCCGGTGCGGTGGATAAAAATACGTTTGCTACAATAAGTAATTTAGGTAGTTATATAATATGCATAAATTAGATGATTGATATAATATATTTTTACCTTGAAGTGTGCAAACCAGAATGCCTTTCTCTCCTCCGAAGCATCATAGTAGTTGATCCAAGGTCCACCATAGTTGTACCTCAGAAAGTGGCCCAGACATCTCTTTACCGACGAGGGACGATATCTATACAGAGATAATTATTTTTATCGAAAAAGTCAATATATGATGAATAAAAAATACACGATATATATGATGCAAAACCATCTAATTGACTTACTTTGTACCATCGGCCCAAATCTTCGTCATCGTCTCGTCCGGAGGTACGCATGGAGGATCTAGCTGATGCTAAGATGATGTCGGCTCAACCTCTGCTATATGCTTATCTGTCTCTATGGTTCCATCAGCAGAAGGAATGCTGGATGAGGGAGTACTATCAGGCCTGGAACTACTCGTCCCAGGAGTGCTGCCACGTAACATCATCGCAGTCGGAGATGTGACTGGTCGATATACTAAAGTACTAGGTGCCAAGGATCCAGAACCAACAGTAGGCAGTACCGGAGGAGCACTCCGTCTACCTCGGGACCTGCCGAACGCTCCGCGTTGTCCTGTCATACCTGATAACAATATCTGATGAATAATGAAATACACAAATATATAGTACATTCTACAGTCAAAATGTTATGCATATCTCACAGCATTAATAGAATTGCACAATAAATAACTAGTGGTGTCACAAGTCTAAATGGATAGTACATTTTGCACTCAAAATATAATACATATTTTTGTTAAAATAGTACATTCTACAGTCAAAATATAGTACATATCTTCGGGCAAAATATTTTATTTTCAATCATCTTCAGAAAATTTATCTTGTTCGCCTTCCTCTTCCACCTCATATTCACTTTCATCTACTTCATCTTCGTCTTCGTCTTCGTCTTCGTCTTCCTCTTCAGATAATTTTACCTCTTCTACATTATTAGTTGTGTAATGAGTAACTTCCGTTGAGTCCAAATCTATAATATTTGTTACAAGAGGTAGCTCGTCCTCTTGATAAGCTATTTCGTCAACGTCAAAGGTAATTCTAGCTTTAGTCTTATATACTGTCCACCAATCCGACCTTGTTGTCCCCCGTATAGAATAAGTTGTAAAGTACACGAGCTGAGCCTGAGTTGATAGGATAAATGGTTCATAGCCTTGATATCTACACTTGTAGTTTATATCCACAAGATCAAGCTTGTCAATTTTCCAACCATGATCTTGAATCAGATCGAACCATTCATACTTGAACGGCACGATCTTAGCAGGTTCTATGCCATAATTATATGTCAACTCCACAATCTCTCGTATGATGCCAAAGAAATTATTGCCTGGATCAACGTCTTTGTAGTTCGAAGATTTAATACACAAACAACTATTTTTGTGGAATCAAGATGCAGAAAGCTGTCTCTGATCGGAGCATTTGTTGACTTGAACCTAAACCCATTCATACAGTAACTTGGCCATATTTTGACGGCAGTAATTGGTCCCTTGACTAGAGTTCTAATAGATTCAGTCTTGGGTGTTATTAGACGATGACCTAAATATCAAAGTAGCGATAGTAAATTATTTATTGTGCAAGTGCATACAGAAAAAGTAATTACCAAGATCCTTACATATGCGCTAAACCAAGAAGAAAAATGGTGTCTCATTTCTTGTTCTACTTCTTCGTCTGTTATGTAAGGTCTAACCGACCTCAGCTCATTATTATATGTGCTGAAAAATAATAAAGCAACTGCTAATTAGTAGCTTATACTATTACATTAAGATGACATAAACGTGGACGTATTAGTCACTTACCCCACTAGCTTCTCCGCTTCATCCTTATTGTAATTGAGTAATATATACAACTGAGTAGCCCATAAGAGTGTGCACTGCTTTAAGTATTAGTCATCTAGTTATAGGGAAGTGCCTGTCCATAGGAGTATATGTCATATTGACAGTAGATTTGGGGAGAAACACAGTGAGTAGTGAGATGGGGAGATATTGTTGCACACACCATCTACACAAACCCGACAATGCATATTTGATGTGCACATGAGTGTTGCGGCAGACTTCACAGGATCTGTGCACACTATCGTATAAAGTTGGGTGCGACATTAGGCAACAGCAATTTGAAGTTACAATTTAAACTTGAGTATCACAACAGGCATTAGAAGATTGGAGAAATCTTTGTGTATCTTATGTATATCAACTGTGGTTATGTGTAGGCGAGGAATGGATATAGGTATAAGTTTTGAGTAAGTCACTCGAATTGATCACACTACAACTAAGGGCTTGATGTCAGTCTAGTTTGGTATCAGTAGTACACTGATGGGCCTTCGGTTAGTACCTTCAGTTGGAAGGTATTGATATATATATATATATATATTATAGGGAATATCAGTAGTGGCGGCATTAGTTTTCAGTCCACTATATTTATGTACTACTATGTGTGTATCACTGACTGATGAATGTATCAGTTAGATGCATTGTTAGTGAATGCTAGTTAGTAATTATCGGCTAGGGTGAAATTTAGATTTTAGTTATTTGAGTTAGATATCAAGTTAGAATATCATGCATCAGTTAGAGTAAGCTAAGTTTGTCTAGTTAGTCTAGTATCATCTAGCATTAGTACTGATATTAAGTTGGTATCAGTTATATTAAGTTAGTAGCAGTTATTGTAAGTTAGTAAGTCATAATAGTATAAGTTATGTACTAATTGTATAGTATTAAACATATGTCAGAGAGAGAGAGAGAGAGAGAGAGAGAGAGAGAGAGAGAGAGAGGGTTAGGGTTTACACCCTCTATGACAATATCTGTGTCGTGTATGTGTCAGTGTGTGTGTGTCATGTCTGTGTCAGTGTCATATCGTGTCTACATCTGTGAGACAGAGAGAGAGATCGGGTTAGGGTTAGGGTTTACGTCCTCTGTGACAGTCTGTGTCGTGTCTGTATTAGTGTGTGAGTCGTGTCTGTATCTGTGTCATGTCGTGTGCATCTATGTGTGTTTGTATATGAGAGAGAGAGAGAGATCAGGTTAGGGTTTACACCCTTTGTGATAGTCTATATTGTGTCTGTGTCTGTGTGTGTGTGTACGTGTCGTGTCAGTATCAGTGTCATATCGTGTGCATCTGAGAGAGAGAGAGAGAGAGAGAGAGATAGAAAGAGAGATCGGGTTAGGGTTAGGGTTAGGGTTTACACCCTCTCTCATAGTCTGTGTCGTGTCTGTGTCATTGTGTGTGTCGTATCTATTTCTGTGTCATATCATGTGCAACTGTGAGAGAGAGAGAGAGAGTTAGGGTTTACCTAGAGGAGGAGGAGAAGGAGAAGGAGAAGGAGGGTAACGCCGGAGTAGGTCACTGTAGAGGACGCCGAAGGGTACAGTTCGATGGAGAGGGGGAGAAGAGAAGTTTTTAAAAAATTGGAGGAAGTCTTCGACAGAAGGGGAGAATCGAAACCTATACTAAAATTTTAGCGATGTTTAGCGACGTCAACTTATGACGTCGCTAATAAAAATAGTTTGCAACTTTAAAGACGTCGCTAAAAACGTCGCTAAAATTCAAAAAAATAAACGTCGCTAAATACGTCGCTAAACGTCGCTAAATTAAAAAACTCAACGATGTTTAGCGACCTTAAAGAAGCTTATAGCGACTATTCTTTAAAAAACTTAATTATTGTCGCTAAACGTCGCTATATATCGCCAACAACGACGTATAGCGATATTTATTTTTGGAGTCGCTGAAATCTTTATATTAGCGACGTTTTATTATTACGTCGCTAAAAAATATCGCTATTTCATCTTATTTTGGTAGTGACCATGGACTTTGTGACCGGTTTACCTAGATCCCCGACTGGTCGAGATGTAGTTTGGATGATAGTGGATCGACTCATAAAAGTGGCGTATTTTTTCCCTTCAGAGTGGGACAGTCTATAGAGTAGTTGGAAGATTTATGTATGCGATAGATTGTAAGGCAACATGGTGTGCCGATAACCATAGTGTCCGACCGAGATACTAGGTTCACTTCTCATTTTTGGAGAAATTTAAACGAGATATTGGGTACCGGGTTAAGATTCAGTACTACGTACCACGCCAGACAGTCGGGCAATCAGAGAGGACCATCCAGACCCTAGAAGATATATTACAAGCCTGTACCCTAGACTTTGGTGGATCTTGGGAGAATTATCTTCACTTAGTGGAATTCTCGTATAACAACAGTTATCAGGCCAATATTCAGATGGCACCTTTCAAGACACTATACGACAGGAGGTGTACATCACCGTTGGCATGTGACGATTGTTTGCCATTAAATACGAAAGTTGGAAAGAACTTGATTTAATTGAACAAACTAAAGAAAGTACAAAGAAAAGTTTTAGAAGACAATCTAAGTACAAAGTTATTTTCTGGGGGTGACGATGAAGGGTTGGGAGTGTAGCAACTCTCTTTACTCCATGGATGATCCGATGCAAAAGCTCTTCTTTCTCGCTTGAGTATAAATCCACATATACCAGCCTTGTTGTATGAGGGTAATACCCTGTTATTTATATTTATTCAGTGGCCGCATAGATTTTGGGCCGCATGGACGTTGGAGTTGCCACGTGTCTTCCCGTAACAGAAAAGAGTTACAACTGTGCACAAGAATCCGGGCTTCAGCTATCATGTGGACTTTGGTTAAGATTTTCTTGTTGCTGAATATACATATGGTTCTCATCTGTTGTAGGCGCGACTTAGTCAAATGGACACGTGGCCGCTATTTGGTTGGAGAGAATCACTCAGTTGTAACAGCAAGATTTGGTCGATATAGAATCTGGGACACATGTGGCCAAAGACGCACGGGATGCATGTAGTCTGGAACGCATGGGGCCAGAGACGCATGGACCGCATAGAGTCTGGAGCACATGGGCCAGAGCCGAATATGATGCATGGAGTCTAGAACGCATGGGGCCAGAGACGCATGGACCGCATGGAGTCTGGAACGCATAGGCTAGAGCCACATAAGACGTATGGAGTCTAGGACGCATGGGCCAGAGCCGCATGGGATGCATGGAGTCTGGGATGCATAGGCCAGAGCCGCATGGGATCTTTTGTCGTGTTGTACATGTGGCTCTGTACTATACTTGGGACTTCTGTCTCTTAGTGTGTTCTCGTCCTTTGAGGCGATCAAAATTTTTTTTTTGTCAGAATTATGTGTCAGGCGTCATCTTTGTTGTTAGGACGTCATATCAGGTCGACCTGCGGCCAGTTGTCAGGACGCTCGTTTGGACTGCATGGGTGTCCTTTTTCTGGACTGCATGTCCAAGCAGTCTAATATCTGTTAAATTTTATTTTAGGGCGCATGGACGTCGGACGCATGGATGCACATTTTTCATGCTTTTATAACACCCCCTTCAAAGTTTTCAAAGTGACAAGTTTGAAATACTTTCAATAAGAAGCATGGACGAGGTACATTTGGGCCCTATAATGGCGATGTGCCGCATAACCATATTGTCGCATAGTAGATTCTGCCATGCTGTCCAATCATTTAAATGAGGAGATTTGCTCTATTTTTGACCGGATCTCTTAGGATTTTGCGCCATCTCCTGACACGGGTTCGAGGCATCAGTTTCTGAGGAGATTAAAGAGGATCATGCAGATCAAGGTGTCAGGTTCATCTCATTAACAGCTTGGTTCATTCCCTCGATCCCTTCACGCAATTTTGGAGCCTATAAATAGGCAGTCAGTAGGAAAGAGAAAACTTTTATCACTTTGCTTTCTTCCTCCTTTTCCTACGAAGGATGCCGCAGGATGCGACCCTTCTCGTTGAGGAGTTTGTCAGGAGCGTTCTTGATCCTTGGCCCCCTGATTTTGGTGCTTTACTCGGAGGTAGGGGAGTACCACGTTCTTCGCGTTGGGCTTCCATGGGCACAGAGACACTCATGTATGGTCTTGCTGTGTGGACAGAAAATCGTCTAGAACATGCGCAGACATCTTATACAGTCTTGCCGCATGGATGAGAGATCATCACGAACATGGACTTGCCACAGGTTTTCTTTATTAGTCTGTCGCATGGATGGACAACCATCATGCGGCAACTAAGATCCTGCCACATGGATAAAGGCTCGACCTATGAATGTGATACCCATGACTCTATCGCATGGATGAAAGTTCGATCCGGACATGCGACCATCATGGCTCTGCCGCATGGAAGATACCTCATGCGCCGACTAGGCTCTGCCGCATAAACATCAACTTTGTCTTTGTATGCTGATGTCATATGGTTTCCTTGTGCAGGCTTTGTTCCCCCTCACGCGGTTCATGATAGAGCATGGAAGGATATCATAACATCCATTGTTCGGGGTGAAGACCAACTTTATGTAGCATTTTGCCAAGAACTGATCTAGGAGACGATGATAGTTTGGCAAGAACTAATCCAGGAGACGAGGATGAACATCCCGTGTCGTACGCTAAGCTGTCCTTGTTTATGTAGCGTGTCAGCTGCTTTTCTCTTTTTTATGTGGTTCACTATCGGCCGGGAGACTGCGGGATCGATGACAGGATTTGGATTATTTGCCATTCCTGTCATCGGTCTTTCCGTATGGTTGTAGAGCGTCTGCTCCTGCTCTTCCCATGTTATCCATCTGTATGAATTCTTTTTCATATAATGAGATTTGTACTGTGGAGTGGTGAGCCAGAAAGTATTGAGCTCTGTTGTTGGGCCCACTTTTGTTTGTGGCAGAAACAATACGGGGGCACCTTTAATAAAAAAGGTTAGTATCAACGAGACTTCATAGAAATCCTTTAAAACATATTTTTGTCATATGTACTCATGACCTTAAATACTAATAAAAAAAACCCTGAATGTAATGAATTTCTATCATATGTACTCATGATCTTGAATATTAATCAATAAAGTCTCTTCTTTTTCAGAATTTTGTATGTTGTGGACTTTTGGGTATCGTACTAGAGGTAATATGGACGTAGTACAATATCGTAGTTTGTCGTGGACATCCCACTGGAAGATTTTTGGTGGATTTATTATTATTTTTGCACATTGAGTACAAATAATAAATTCGAGAACAATCCCTATCGGAGGTAATATGGACGTGATAGGTTTTGTGGATAGTAAGGACATCCCGTTGGGGGATCTTTGGTGGACCTATTACCCTTTTAGGTACTTGGGGTACAAGTAATAGATTTGAAACAAACCCTATCAGAAGTAATATGGATGTGATAAATTTTGTGGACCCATTACTTTTTGCGCACGTTAGTGTAAGTAATAGGTTTGAGACAAGCCCTACCAGAGGTAATATGTACGTGGCAGTTTTTGTGGTCTTATTATTCATTGTGCACGCTGAGTGCAAATAATAAGTTTGAAAACAATCCCTATCAGAGGTAATATGGACGTGATAGATTTTGTAGATAGTAAGGACATCCAGCTGGTGGATCTTTGGTAGACTCATTACCCATGGCATACCTAAGGTTGGGTACGGATAACAAGTTAAAATGACTGACACTATCAGGGGTTATGCGGACATGATAGTAGAAAGTCGAAAAGCAGAACTTTACTCAGAGGTGATATGGACATGAAAAAGTTTTAGAAATATCTTACTCAGAGGTAATGTGGACATGGTAAGGTATGACTCTATGGGGATAAAGGAAAACATGACAGAGGTGACCGTTTTTTTGTAGTGATAGATTCACTCTGCTGAAAAAAGTGGAGAGACATAGTTCAGAGGTTGTATAGACGTGAACTGATCGATACTCGTACCGAGAGGTTAGGTATGATCCCGGTATTTTTGGTGGAAGAAAAAGGAAATGAGCCAGAGGTAATATGGATGTGGCTGTTTGGTGGGCTTAACACCGTTGACGCACTTAAGTTTAAGAGCAGGTGATAAGTTGAGTTGACGACTGGTGATAGTCATAGGGAGAGGTTTGCTCAGAGGTCAATTGGTCATAGCAGACTCTCGGGGGAGGATGATAGCTCAGGGGTGACGTAGACGCGAGCTAATAAATATCCATACCGAGAGGTTAGGTACGACCCTAAGGGCATCCCGCTGGGGGATTTTTAGTGGACTTATAATTTGTTGCGCACGTTAAGTACAAATAATAAATTCGAGAATAATCCTTATCAGAGGTAATATAGACATGATAGATTTTGTAGAAAGTAAGGACATCCCGCTGGGGGATCTTTGGTGGACCTATTACCATTTTGTGCACTTGGGGTACAAGTAAAAGATTCAAAACAAACCCTATCAGAGGTAATATAGACGTAATAGGTTTTGTGGGCCCATTACTTTTTGCGTACGTTAATACAAGTAATAGGTTTGAGACAAACCCTGCCAGAGGTAATATGGACGTGGCAGTTATTGTGGACTTATTATTCGTTGCGTACGCTGTGTGCAAATAATAAGTTTAAAAATATATAATCCCTATTAGAGGTATTAGAGGTAATATAAACGTGGGTTTTGTGGACCCATTACTTTTTTGCACATGTTAGTGTAAGTAATAGGTTTGAGACAAGTCCCGCCACAAGTAATATGGATGTGGCAGTTTTTCTGGACTTAACACCGCTGGTGTACCTTGGTGAGTACGGGTGATAAGTGGGGATGACAACTGACATCAGAGGTAATATGGATGTGACGATCGATGGTCAAGGTCGAAAAGTTTGCTCAGAGGTAATATGGACATGGTAGACTCCGCCGGAGTAGTGTATTAGAGCGACAGTCTAGAGGTAATATGGACATAAACCGGCGCCCAAGAAGATACAATGTAGTTTGGTAATAGAGGAGTATCAGTCTAATTTAGACGTAGTAATTTTTTAGGAACTTGTCATTACTGTTGGGTTTCACTAGCCGGTATGCGCCATTGGAAAACACGGTTTCCATAATGAACGGGCCCTCCCATTTAGGTTATAATTTGCCAGCCATCTTGTGAGTCATGGCGCATACACGCATCTCCATATCCTAGCCCTCTGCGAGTGCTGTTGTAATAACTGTCAGATTATAAAGGAATACGTCATCATTTACCAAAGTTCAAACCTTCAGCTTTTTGAAGGTCGTATCCCATCTTCGACATGAGACGGAGTGCTTGTTGGCTGTAATGATGGAACTAAGGTAGCTCATCATTTATTGCATTAAATATTGTCGATGACTTAGCTTACGCCGAATAAGGAGATCTGTGCACAGGAACACTGTCACGTATACACGAGAGAGTTGGCTGAGTTGTGCGCGTAGGATCACTGCTGTGTGCGCACGATTGTCTACTACGTCGAGGACCATCGCTTACTGTGCATTTTTTGTATATCGCGCAGGGGAACACTGCCTGTTGTCCATAAGTTTTTGTTATGAACAGAAGTACTATCATGTGCACATGAAGTGTGATATGTCCTTGTGCTGAAGACTTGCTCGGATGCGTACAATAAAGCGATGTTTATCATGCTCCATTGCTGATGAGTCATGCGAGACTTAGCTTTTGTGCACAGGGAGACTTATTGAGATGCGATGAGCATCTAAAGTCTACAATTTGTGTTTTCTAAGTAAAGGATCCTGCGGCCCGGTCTGCATTGCTTTTCCTTTGACCTGGTCGTTGAAGGCGCTTTGACGTTGGGCGCATCAGAATCCTGCTGGCAGGTTAGGCCCGACCTGGTTGCCCCTACCTAGGCCTCCTCAGTGGTGGAAGAAACTATGTAGCAAGACTTAGTTTTTTGTGTTTTAGGCCTGACAACGGAAGGTACTGCTTGCTGCATTAAGTCTGGCACGAGGTAGGGATGGACCCATATGACTTTCCCACGGGGTATGGCAAGAGGTATTAGCCCGATTGTCTGGTCACGAGCTGGTGGAAGGTTGACCACCTCCATAGTTGCCTTTGGGACTGGGATGTAACGACCCGCTCCGCTCAACCCGGAGGGCCGATTCAAACGGCACAAGTGTAGCTATTCAACCCGCCTTGCTCAGCGAGATGGCTCGTTCGATGCAAAGGCTTTCATGCTGGGATCTTCAATGGAGTCAGACTTAGGCTATCAGAGGCGCGCCCGGAGTCTCGCTCGACCGATGCGATACATCGCTAAGGTGGGTGGCCCCGGTGAACCTGTCTCTACTTAGCTGCACACTAAGAAATTGGATGTTACATGCTAGTTTACAGGCGATAACCTTTGCATGCTAATAAAAGAGATGAACGCACATAGCTAAGGGGATAACCCCGCCTTATCATCGTATAGAACATGGAGATTTTACTTGCTATTTGCATAGTCGAGATTGCTGGGTTGGAATGTAGTAATTTCTTCATATATGCTGTAAAGTAGTGTGAGTTTATACTGAGGCGTTGCACCGCACGGAACATGACACGGGACGGAGTAAAATCATGTTGCATGCATAGACGAGGAAGGCTATCAAGTAGTCGTTCCAAGTCAGGAAATGGAAGGAAATGAATGTACTCGGGATATGCAGATCGCCGAGGCAGTCTCTAATCAGAGAGCTGCGTAAAGAAGAAAAGATCCGAGTGTAGTCCTCGGCAAAGATAGATCCGAGTGTAGTCCTCGGCAAGGAGTGATCCGAGTGTTGTCCTCGGCTAGGATTGGAAGTTGGGGGAGTAGTTGCATGGTCACGGACAACTGGTTGCGCACCAGGTAGAGAGTCCTCGACACGATTGCTGAGGCATCCGAATCGTGTCGGCCCAGGAGGACGGAGTGCCAGTGTAGTCCTGGCGATACGCTAGCTGATGACTAGCGGGCGAGAGCGAGGCATCCAGCAAGGCTTGCTACCGACCTGGATGGGCGTCGACTCGTTAGACGGCTTGGAGGCCCAGCAAGGCTAGCAACCGAGCTGGGGAGGCAGCCGTCCATCGCAGATATTGTCCAATATGGCTAGCAGAGCCAGTGACCTTCATATAGATAAGTCATGTTTGCATAGCGGCTATCCGCACAGAGAAAAGGAGAAACGGGGAGGAGTGTGTTTGCACGACATTATGCATAATTAGAATGGATGCATGGTATCACACATAGTTTCAGTAAAATGGGTCTTATGAGGCAGAGGCATGGCATAACACTTGGGTTTTATAGTTGCTTCTCGTTATTTCGTAGATAACCGTTTATATTGCTGCATATGACAGGGAAGGCCCAATGGTAAGAAATGGTAAGGTGAACTCAATTGTTCATGAATATGACACTCTTGAGCCGACACGGAGATTACTTTCTTTATATTGCCATGTAACTGATCCTAAGGCAAAAGAATAGAAAGACAACGGAACTAGTCGGTGCACATAACTAATGAACGTGCTTGTTTTGTGGCGTGGGCGAGAGGCCTCCCCACCAGTGCATTCAATGTACTGATACCCAACCAGTCTGCATGCAGGGTGCAGGGGGAACTCGAACGGATTCGGAGATCGCTATCGCAATGAGGCGCCGGACCGCACTTGGCGTCTTGGAGCATGGCGCACGGACCTGGAGCTCGCATATATGAGACATAATGTATGGGAACATCATCATCCAGATCGTTTGTATTGGTTCCAAGCCTAAGGGCATATTCAATGTAAGAGAGAGAGAGAGAGAGAGAGAGAGCATGAGCGATTTGTAATCTCGGCTTAGCGTCGCTTGTAATCCTTACTTCATATCAATAAAGAGCTTAAATTTGGATTCAATACTTGTGTTCATTTTATGTTTCCGCTATGACGACTCTGTGAACTAGTTATCAACGGCCGTATCGGTATTTGCCTTGCGCGGGCGCAACCCCAGGCTCGCGCGGCATCGCGACCCGATGGAAGCGTACGTCCCGCGGGAGCGCAGGCGCGGTGATTCGTGCCTAGCGGGGACGGCCGATTCCGGCGGGAGATCAGGGCGTGACATATTGGTATCAGAGCACGGCTTTACGTCCTTGGAATTCATTTCGATTCTCTCAGTCTTGAACTTGTGTATTGAAGAAGTGGTAGATGCTCTCTCTCGATGCTTCGATGGATGTCCCATACAATAAGTCTAAATATTTTCGAAAAGCGCGTATAAATTATACGGTTGCTTGAACGGGATTATGATGCGAGGGCTTTTGTCCCAACCTGTGAAAGACGTTGTGAGAGTGGCTCATGTTAATCGGCAAGTTATATGTCGATATGAAAACACCAAGCGAGTAGAGTGCGAGACGGTATATCGTTCAGACAGTGGTCTTTGCACATGGCCTTTTGGCCAAGCTGTGTTGAGAATCGTGCACCAAGACCCTTGATGCTAGCGAGTTACAGCAAGATTTGGGTGTTGTTCGGATAAGAATAAAGTTTGACTCGGGAGGGAAATCGATAGAGACTTTATCGGAGTGCCGCTAAGGCGAATAAGTAGAATCGTGTATGGAATTTTCAGAAATAGTTTGGACGGTTATTCATAGCGATCAGTTATGATTTGAAGCATAGTCTGTATGGAGGACTATGAATAGAGGTGTGTATGAGTCTAAGATCGCTAAGGCGATAATTAGGGACTGTGTTGAAGTTCTAAGGAACGAATTGGGAATACGAGTGAAGGATGCGAACGCGAATCAGGAGTTATTAGGATAACTCGATTCCTGAGTGGTGTATACGATAGTCCCCTGTTCGATTATGCGAATTGTGGATATAATGAGTTGTAAAGATTCAGGGAGTATAACTCGAACCCTGAGTGGTGTATTGGTCGGCTTAGAAATGCTCGAACGAAGTCGTAGATTCGGAGTTAAGCGAGTCTAGCGGCGAACGACGAGATTGGGTAAAGCCTTAGTATAAATAAACAATGCCTAGCAAGTAAGCGAACTCGGAGAAAGCATGCAATATTTGGTTCGAACGAGTTACAATAGGTTGAATAAGAGATAAGGCATACATCGAATAGGAATTCAGGACAATTGAAATTGATATCGTGGTCGGGAAAACTAAGAGGATTGTACGAGCGATTTGAGTTGAAACAAGTGAATTAGAAACTTGAGTTGAGATTGAATAATTTGAGATGCGGTTGGAGTAAGTGCAATTGGAAATAATGGAATGAACGGATGATAGCGTGCATGGAAAATTTGGATTTTTGAGTAGGATATCGCTCGATAGAATTCGGTTTGAGTATGAATGCGATGATTTCAAATTTTGGGATTTTTAGACCATAACAATGGTTGGAAGATAGTGTGGATTGATGCAGGTTAGTAAAATTATGATTTTGGTGGATCGAGTTAAGCGGTAACAGATTTGGCTTGGAGTTTGGAAGAACGATCTTGAAATCAAGTTCGGAGAGATAACATCCGAAATCTGTCCCAGTGAGAACGATTATTCTGCGGGAGCGCCGACGTGGTGATTTCACGTTCGGCAGGGATAATCGAACTCAAGAGAACATGTTCGGTGATTATTCCAAACGAACACGATGAATGGATACGTGTCAAATGGGATAGACTTTGAGTTTGGGATTTGAACTTAGTTGTTTGAGGAATGCTAAGAGTAGACAAAAAAATGTTCAAAATGGTAATATTGAAGTTGGATATTTTGGCTTAGCGAATTTTGGTTGCAGTAAGAACGGTAGTTGGAAGAACATGACTTGAGGGATCAATGTACAACTTGGGATAAAACGAAAATTGATGATGAAGTGTCTGTTCATTCGAGGATAACCATAACGATTGACCTTCTTGTCTTGTGCGGGTATAACTTCTTATTCGCACATGCGTCACGTCCGGATTAGGACGATCATTCCGCGGGAGCGTTGGCGTGGTGATATCACGTCTGACGGGGATGATTGAACTAGCGGGAGACCGGAATGTGACAATCGAGGGATCATTCTGACTTGTGGTTTAATACGATAAGACAAGTTTCAGGGTAAAATGAGTCTAAGGATTTTCTTGAGGAGTTAGTCTAGAAACGTGAAGTAAGAGATGTTGGATGTTTTCATGAACGGATACGTAGATTATGCTGGACGACTTAGAGTTCATGATATACATCGATGATTTATAATAGAATTGTGGCTTAGTGATACAGGTGTAGAAAAGGATGGATTGGTGAATTCTATCAACGTGATGGAAGAGATAGTGTTTGCGAATCGATGGGTTCGCCCTGAAACATGGGCGTATCATGGGTTCGGTTGGACGAGCGTGTTGGTGTGATAGGATGAACTGTGCTCGATGTTTAGAAATCTGAGTGAAACGAGCTTGGGTAGAATACCCGTGTAAAGGAACAATGGTTTGACCTTAGGGTATTTGGGGCGAGCGTTGTGCAACGCGGTTGCGCGATGAGTCGCAAACTTGAGTTGTACCTATGACTGTGTGAGCTGACCTAGTGGCTAGGCAGACGACCTTGTGCCTTGAGTTAAACTGGAGTGGCTGACTTCAGAGTATCGTTTGGGAAGAACGATAGAACTGGGGCAACGAGACTTAGAGTTAGAATTCAGAATTTGGAATATACACTAGCAACGTTCGCGTTGAAACAAACGTGATGCAAGATAGGACTCGGATGATAATTGATTTGGTTGGATAGGTTACGCGACGGTAAAGGATAAAGACGATAGCTGGATCGAACAAGAGTTCGGTCATACGTGTAGCAGGACGATCTGCGTTTCGAAAGATTTTCACGAGTAGCTTGTCAGGCTTAGCTGTCACTGAGCTTGGTTGAAATACACATATTTGGGGGACGCCTTGAATATGGGTACGATCCAGACTTAGCGATATGCATAACTCGGATGCAGCTGCGAAGGAAAATGTTCGGATTCGCATGGATGAGTATGGCAACTGAAATGATTTAGCCTCAACCTAAATTTTCATAGAGGAAAAATTGTATCACTCCTCGTGCTACCGGGATAGTTCTGCGCTAAGGCGCAGTACGAGACTGAGTTTGGGGATGCAATAGTTGAACGAATAGATCATTCGGATAAAATGATTTAGCACTCGGGCCAACGGAACGAGTAAAAACGGATAGGAAGTTAAGTTCGATTGAGCCAAAGGTGCGAAGGACTTGAGCGTACCCCTGGTGGGCAATTTAGCTCTGCGCTAAGGCGCAATATAGACTGAGTCAGAAAACGTAGGTGATTGGGTGCGATTTACTTAGCGAGATTGGACGGTGACTCAAGGAGAGTGATGCAAACGAGATTGGAAAATTAGCCTAAATTGAAACCTTTGGTTTAGGCGTAACGACGGGTTTCGATAGGCAACGTCAAGCAATAGGCTCAAATGCGTTGGGTTCCTATGGTGATAGCATAACTAGTTGGGCAAGTCCACCCAATTATGAGTCGTAAGTGCTCGTTGAGTTATAGAATACCATGTGCTTGGGTATTATAATCCTGCGCCAGGTGCAGTAGATTTTGAGTCGGGAGTGCAACGAGTGAGTTGAGTATAACTCGATAGCATTGAACGATAGAGTCGTTCGATGAGAATTGGCTAACGTTGGCGTAACGCATGGTGAGAAAGTAAATGATTGTGGTATTAAGACAGTCCTTGGAAGTTAGGCAAGGGGTATAGAGTTGGGTTTAGAAGATGTCCGATAGTACGAGTTGCGCTCAGGAAGTCTCGAGGACGAGACTTGTTCTGAGTGGTGTATGATGTAACGACCCGCTCCGCTCAACCCGGAGGGCCGATTCAAACGGCACAAGTGTAGCTATTCAACCCGCCTTGCTCAGCGAGATGGCTCGTTCGATGCAAAGGATTTCATGCTGGGATCTTCAATGGAGTCAGACTTAGGCTATCAGAGGCGCGCCCGGAGTCTCGCTCGACCGATGCGATACATCGCTAAGGTGGGTGGCCCCGGTGAACCTGTCTCTACTTAGCTGCACACTAAGAAATTGGATGTTACATGCTAGTTTACAGGCGATAACCTTTGCATGCTAATAAAAGAGATGAACGCACATAGCTAAGGGGATAACCCCGCCTTATCATCGTATAGAACATGGAGATTTTACTTGCTATTTGCATAGTCGAGATTGCTGGGTTGGAATGTAGTAATTTCTTCATATATGCTGTAAAGTAGTGTGAGTTTATACTGAGGCGTTGCACCGCACGGAACATGACACGGGACGGAGTAAAATCATGTTGCATGCATAGACGAGGAAGGCTATCAAGTAGTCGTTCCAAGTCAGGAAATGGAAGGAAATGAATATACTCGGGATATGCAGATCGCCGAGGCAGTCTCTAATCAGAGAGCTGCGTAAAGAAGAAAAGATCCGAGTGTAGTCCTCAGCAAAGATAGATCCGAGTGTAGTCCTCGGCAAGGAGTGATCCGAGTGTTGTCCTCGGCTAGGATTGGAAGTTGGGGGAGTAGTTGCATGGTCACGGACAACTGGTTGCGTACCAGGTAGAGAGTCCTCGACACGATTGCTGAGGCATCCGAATCGTGTCGGCCCGGGAGGACGGAGTGCCAGTGTAGTCCTGGCGATACGCTAGCTGATGACTAGCGGGCGAGAGCGAGGCATCCAGCAAGGCTTGCTACCGACCTGGATGGGCGTCGACTCGTTAGACGGCTTGGAGGCCCAGCAAGGCTAGCAACCGAGCTGGGGAGGCAGCCGTCCATCGCAGATATTGTCCAATATGGCTAGCAGAGCCAGTGACCTTCATATAGATAAGTCATGTTTGCATAGCGGCTATCCGCACAGAGAAAAAGAGAAACGGGGAGGAGTGTGTTTGCACGACATTATGCATAATTAGAATGGATGCATGGTATCACACATAGTTTCAGTAAAATGGGTCTTATGAGGCAGAGGCATGGCATAACACTTGGGTTTTATAGTTGCTTCTCGTTATTTCGTAGATAACCGTTTATATTGCTGCATATGACAGGGAAGGCCCAATGGTAAGAAATGGTAAGGTGAACTCAATTGTTCATGAATATGACACTCTTGAGCCGACACGGAGATTACTTTCTTTATATTGCCATGTAACTGATCCTAAGGCAAAAGAATAGAAAGACAACGGAACTAGTCGGTGCACATAACTAATGAACGTGCTTGTTTTGTGGCGTGGGCGAGAGGCCTCCCCACCAGTGCATTCAATGTACTGATACCCAACCAGTCTGCATGCAGGGTGCAGGGGGAACTCGAACGGATTCGGAGATCGCTATCGCAATGAGGCGCCAGACCGCACTTGGCGTCTTGGAGCATGGCGCACGGACCTGGAGCTCGCATATATGAGACATAATGTATGGGAACATCATCATCCAGATCGTTTGTATTGGTTCCAAGCCTAAGGGCATATTCAATGTAAGAGAGAGAGAGAGAGAGAGAGAGAGAGCATGAGCGATTTGTAATCTCGGCTTAGCGCCGCTTGTAATCCTTACTTCATATCAATAAAGAGCTTAAATTTGGATTCAATACTTGTGTTCATTTTATGTTTCCGCTATGACGACTCTGTGAACTAGTTATCAACGGCCGTATCGGTATTTGCCTTGCGCGGGCGCAACCCCAGGCTCGCGCGGCATCGCGACCCGATGGAAGCGTACGTCCCGCGGGAGCGCAGGCGCGATGATTCGTGCCTAGCGGGACGGCCGATTCCGACGGGAGATCGGGGCGTGACATGGGACCACTCCATCTTGGGCTTCTGTTGGGAGAAAATTTCCAAACTGGAGGGACACCATGTTGGCGGCGAACGTCACATCGTCGAAGTCCAGGGAAAGAGCCTTGGTATCTATCAGGCGTTGGATGTACCGCTTCAGAGTATAGCACTCATGCGTCGGGTGATGGACGTAGCGGTGGAAGTGACAATACTTTGGGTTGGCCATTTTTGCTGCCTCAGGGTAATGTCTGAGCCGAGGAGCCAGATTTTGCCTTCCTGCATCAGCATGTCAAAGATGGATTTGACATCAACATCTTCGAAAGAGTAAGTCTCCTTTGGTTTTGGACGCTCTGCCGGCTTTTTCTCAGGCTTCTTGGTCAAGGTAGCGACCATAGGCTATTTTTTCTTTCCATCACGGCTGTTATTGCTGCCATTACTGTTGTTGTTGCTGTTGCTGGAACGTTTGCCCCTTTTCTCAGCAGTAGGGATATGGATCCCCAAGTATCGAGCGTCCTTGAACTTATTCTCAGCGTTGACAACGCTTACAATGAATGTTGTCCAGTCTTTTAACTGGCTCTCGCCCATCCAGAGGCTGACTGCCAGAAGTAGATTTTTTGGCATATCTCTATTAGTGTGGCCTTAGGATTGCCAGAAGGCAACCTTAGTGCGGCCTATCAAAACTGCTCGATGTAGTTTCGTATCAGTTCCTTCTCTCCCTGGACGACGTCTATCAGAGAAGACATCGTCATATCATTTTCTGCCTTATAGAATTTGTTAAGGAACATACGCTTGAGGTCATCGAATGATGAGATACAATTATCTTTGAGACTGCAAAACTAATCGAAAGCTACCCCGTCAATGACCCGACGAAGAGCCTGGTGTGTTGTTGTAGTGTAAGTGTCCCGTTGTAATCTCGAAGTATCTCATGAAGCGGCGAGGGGAGGACTTCACGGCAAACATGTTTATGTTGAAAGGCTTGTACTTGGGCGAAAATGGTACATCCCTCCACTCTATCGGGTATGGTTGCCGCACCCCGAGATCACGGAGTGAGTCTCGATTGCTCATGGAATCTAGGCGTGCCCAAAGTTCTCGGACCTCCCTCCTTGCTTCCTTAGCTTTATCTCCTACAAAAGGTGCAGATGAGCCAGATAGGAGAGATTGTCGTCCGCAGGTAGAGCGGTCGTGTTTGAATCCCCGTTGGTCCCAGAGTCCAAGTTTGCTTTACTAGAGGCCCTTGCTGGCTGGGAGGCCATGTTTGCCTTGATTTCTAGCATTATCTTGGTTAGATCTTGCATTGATGCACTTATTGTATGCATCATGGCATCGAGAACCTTGAGGCGCTGCTGGTTACTGGGGCCTTCATGGTCGTCTCCGGCCATGTATACCGTCCTCACATGAAAAAAAATGGACGGGGCAGTGGATGCCGTGCTCTTTGTCTCATACCCTTGTAATACTATAAGTAATCTTCAAGTAGGGCGGGAGATATTGTCTCCTCCTCAGATTCGGAGGGGATACTTCCCCCAGCGTAGAAGATTGTGTCATTCTGGTGGGAGTAGCTACCCTTCGGGATATCGGAGTTAGTTCCTTGGGAATTATTGTCTCCTCGGAACGCCGGGTTATTGCGTATGTCCAGGGGGACACTATCCCCAGCTTGGGCCACCCCCAAGGGTTCTGAGAAAGAACTACCCTAAGGGCTGCAGCTTCTTCCGCATGTGCGGGTACCTTGGAAGACGCCTTTCGCATGTGCCATCGTCAGCCCTCCGGGTAGTCGCCTTCGTGATACAGTGGTAGAGAGCGATGGACTAGAGGTATTTGACTTCTTTTTCCCATGGTGGCAGAAAGATTCCTAGTTGAGTAGCATGAGGCGAAAGGCAACTCCTCTTCCTCTAGTACTTGCACCTGATCTTCGGGTTGTTGCCGGATATGTGCTTTCTGGTGCAGTCGCTGGAAGGCCGACTGCCTGTCTGTGGGTACTGTCGCTTTATTGGAGCAACAATTGATAATGATGTTGGCTACTACAAGAATAAGTCAAATTAGCGACGTCTAAAAGCATTGCTAAATGGCCAAAAAATATAGCTAAATAATTTTAGAGACGTATGTAGCGACGTTTCGATGAAGTCGCCTTTAAGCTAGTCGCTGACCGAAAAAATATCGCAAAACGTCGTTATGCCGACGTTTTCTAACGAATTAAATGCGTCGCTATATTAGCAACGTTTAGCAACACAACGTTGCTAAATTAGCGACGTGTTGTGTGTCGCTATATGTCGCTAAGTTTTTTTTAGCGACATTGTGTGACTCATTTAGCGACGTTATATTGACCTGGTAATACTGCCATATCAGCAGATTTGCGACGGTCAGCGATATTTTTAGCAACGTTTATAGCGACTTTTATAGCGACGTTTGTAGCAACGTATATAAACGTCACTAAACATCGCTATAAACGTCGCTAAAGATATAGTGAAAAAATAAAAAAATGAATATTGAATTGTTTCCAAACCATTCTTTCTGAAGTTTATGAATTCACAATTTTTACAAATAGACCCGAAGTAACCCTCCATTGAATTTGCTGGGTTCGCGACCCCCTTCGGTTGAACACTCAATACCGGTAAATTAACGTACATTTAATATGAATAATATAGTAAAATTTAAAGAAAACAAAATATTGAGATTACAAACCGAGTGAGGAGAAAATCTCGTCGTAAAGAATACAACAAATATCCACACAACTGAGTCTAAAAGCATCACCATAAAGAATACAAGAAATAAAGTCTGAAAGCCTAAAAAATAAAGAATATTCATAAATGACCAAATATCATAGGTCTGAAACACAAATAATCAATAAACTATCCTAACTAGGACTATTACTGATTTGCAAGAGGATGAACATTGGCGCACATTAGGGATAAGAACATATTATACTCCTCCCGTAAAATCACACGAATGTCGATGGAGAAGGCAGTGACGTCGGTGGAGTCTGTGTCGATGAAGGCGCACCAGGAGGACGTATCTGCTCTAACTCTGCTAGTCGATGGTTGTATGAATCCATGGTAGATAACAGCCTCGTACTGCTATGAACCATTGAATCATGCATCATTATCAGCCTCTCGCCCATGGACAGCTGTGATGCCTGCAGCTCCGTCAAGCTGCGCTCTGTCGACGCTCTAAGATCAGCTGTCATATTTCGGAGCTCTATTATGCTGCGCTCAAGCATATCAAATTGTGCGATGAGTGTCGCATCGTCCGCCTGCGGCTGGGACAGAGGCTGCTCCTCCATCCTTCGTAGTAACTCATCACAGAAAGAAGCAATCTGACGGTCAACTGTCTCCTAGACTCGGACTGACGACTGCGAGGGCTGTGGGGAATGCGCACTTGCCGTAGAGGCCCTAGATGACTGCGTCGCAACAAGGGCGTCATAGGATCCCATATCGTAGTACATACCCCTCTGGAGACCACCAGCGGCGGTCACCCACAGCTCGTCCATCGACGGAGCTGGAGCGGGCTGCGAGGAAGTACTAGCCTCTCCCGCTGTAGGTGCACTAGCAGTCGCCCGCTTATGCAACCTAAGATACTCGGCCTAGAAAAGTTTGGATACTCGATAATTGCCTAAGTTATATTAAAATTAACACAAAGTAAAGTAATACTTACATAGGTCTGTGATGCCCTTTCATCAATGAGACTTCCGCCCTTTCGATGGGTGGCCAGGAAGACGGTCACTATGTTTGCATCCTCACCCCTCTATACCAGTTAAAAATATATTATTTAGTACTAAAATTAAATATTTTATCCTACTACCATTTTATCGTACTTGTATTAAAATAATATATCTGAAATAAAAAACATACCAAACAACGAAAATATTATGTCATCAAAATCGAGCTACCATACCACTTTGCTGCCTTCTGCCTAGCCGCCTTGGCCTTCTCAAACCTTTCCTTGTACCTCGGATCATCGAATCTAGCCCTCATCGCAATCCACTGCTCTGGAGTGATCCAACCTTGGATCGGTTTTCCTGCCCGATCACGAGCCTTCTGGTCATCCAAAGCATCACGGATCAGCTTGGCGGCAATGACAGGAAATATCTGCTCGATCAACTCAGCCCATGCGGTGGATAAAAATACGTTTGCTACAATAAGTAATTTAGTAAATTATATAATATGCATAAATTAGATGATTGATATAATATACTTTTACCTTGAAGTGGGCAAACCAGAATGCCTTCCTCTCCTCCGGAGCATCAGAGTAGTTGATCCAAGGGCCACCATAGTTGTACCTCAGAAAGTAGCCCAAGCGTCTCTGTACTGACGATGGACGATATCTATATAGAGATAATTATTTTTATCGAAAAAGTCAATATATGATGAATAGAGAAATACACGATATATATGATACAAAACTATCTAATTGACTTACTTTGTACCGTCGGCCCAAATCTCCGTCCTCGTCTCGTCCGGAGGTGCACATGGAGGATCTAGTTGATGCTGGGACAACGTTGGCTCAACCTCCGCCATATGCTCATCTATCTCCATGGCTCCGTCAACAGAAGGAACGCTGGATGAGGGAGTACTATAAGGCTTGGAACTACTTATCCCATGAGTGCTGCCACGTAACGTCGTCGCAGTCGAAGATGTAACTGGTCGATATATTGGAGTACTAGATGCTGAGGATCCAGAACCAACAATAGGCAGTACTGTAGAAGAATGAAAAATATGCTGCAGAGTTATACGCAGTGTTTCCGTGCTGTGTGGCATAAAATATAACTTCAGAGCCATCGGCGTACAACAGAGCTTTCTCGCTAAGTACAGCATAAAATATAAGCTCAAGGACAATCCGCGTGATGCAGTATTTCCAGGCTGCTTCAGCGTAAAAAGGGTATTATACCGCCTTTATGGCGTAAAACTCATCCACTTTTAATGCAACATGGAAGTGTACGAGGAACGCTTCATATTCCTCGAATGAATCCATCAGATCATGCAGTGAACCTGACTCCTGACAAAGAGTACTACACGACTACTCAGACGACGACTGTAATAATGGTGCGGCACAGAGACCCAAACCGTCGTTTAGTAACGTTTTCCTGATACAAAGTGCTTTTACGCATACAAGGGAATACGCTGCCTAGTTTTACACAGGCAGATGTGAGCTTTTACGCTCAGTAGAAGACAAAATGAGCTGCCACGTCAAAAGATGCTCTTCGTACAGAGCTCGAGGCACGTCGCTGCATTTAATGCTCAGAATTGTACAAAACTCGAGACACGTCTCTGCATTTAATGCTCAGAATAGTGGCAGATCTCTGCATTAAATGCACGAGATTTAATTATATCTTCAAAGACTGGGCAAGCCATAATTATGGCTAATACGTCTACATCACCGTCCCTGCACATTACGCCATCAGGCTATTTTCAGCTATAGGAGCACGCTGTACGCCATCTCCTTGGAATATGCCACCAGGCTATTTTCAGCTATAAGGAGCACGCTGTACGCTATCTCCTTGAAATACGCCAACTCAGACTATAGTTGCATTTGTGCGTGAGAAGGCTATTCGGTCCAGAATACGCTTAAGACCTCAGCCAAAGAAGGAGGATCAGCTATATTTTACGCTAGCCACCTATCCATGCAGCATCAGGCTTCTACGCCTACCTGGCTTCTACGCCAATTCGACAACTATTTGGCTTTTACGCCAACCTGATAACTATTTGGCTTCTATGCCATGGTGACAGTTATTGGCTTCTACGCCAACCTTTTCTACGCGAGGGGCAGCTACCTACGTGGCTCTCATGTCGTGATCTTCGCAGCAGTTATACGCATTATCTCATGATGGGACATGTGTCACACGCTTATTCAGAAGATCATCTATACGTGAGTAGCAGTTATTATAACCGCCGCGTAAAAAGTGCCATACTCTCCACTATCCGGCTTCTACGCCGACTGGACGGTTACTGTCACTAAAACCCTATAAATAGAGACCTCTATTGATAGAGGTCCGAGGTCGAAAAGGGGGAAAAGGGTCGAAAGATTCCAAAAGAAAAAAGAGTCAAAAGAAATCGAAGAACAGAGAGAGAAGAGCTCAGACAGAGAGTAGTGATCGACGATTTTTGGCATCAAGCATCCACTCCCTCTTGCAATCTGTAAAGCATCTCCTTCTTCTACGGCACTTCTTCATCATCGTGTGGTCCAAGGGGCAAAGTGATCGACTGCAGATCAGACTCCTATAGCAATATTTACCCAGATTAAAAATTATACTTAACATCCTCGTATAGGATTAATAGTACTTCTTGTTTGTAAACCTAAGAAAGGGTTTTGTATAAACCTAGTTTTATTTCTTCCGTTTATTATCAAACACACGATGGCGACTCTGTTGGGGACCTCTTTCTCATCTGATGAGAAAGCAATTGCTCAACATGATGCGGTATCAGTAGGATCCATGAAGAAGACTTTGGTCGTCCAGTTCGACCAGTCTGCCTACGAAGATATGCTTCGAGCAGGGGGTAGCTTTCACTCTCTCTCTCTCCCTGTTCAAGATAACAGGAAGCTGCGTAAGGTCTGGATGCCCAGGATATCCCCTACCATTCCTGCCGACTCTCCGGTTTCTCCGACCAGCCAGGTTGTAGCTGCACAACCTTCGTGCTCCGTGCATAAAGCTCCGTTTCCCATCTGTGACGTGGCAGACGAAACTTCTGACAATGCCTCAGTGCTAGTCCAGAAGTCTACCTCGCGCTCTGCGCGTAAAGCTCTGTCTCCCGTTCGTGACGTGGTAGACAAAACTTCTGGTTATGCCTCAGTGCTAGTCCAGAAGTCTACTCCGCGCTATGCGCGTAAAATTCAGTCTCTCGTCTGTGACGTGGCTGACAAGATTTTTGATGATGCCTCAGCGCCAAATTAGAAATTCCAAACGCGATATGCTCGTAAGAATGCATCTGTCCTCCGCGGAAAAACAGATGGTCCCTGCACTCTACGCAAGGGAAAATAAGTGGCGGACTACTCAACTTGTCGGCCTTTACGCCAGCAAGAGAAGAATCTGCCTGCTCTCCAGATTATGCGAGAAGCGGATCGCCGATTGAGGGATTCCTCAATTTTATGCCAACATGAGCAGAGTTCCAAATTACGCCAAGCAAAGTCCCTCAGCGTAAAGAAGTCTCAGTTTGCGGGAAGGCACACTCCTCGGGAATTATCTGCTACTCAGATGGCTAACCTGTTATATACGGGTGGCAGGGGAAAAGTTATGGTTTCCAATATCCGCATGCCAACTGATGTGAACAGGAGGAACAAGTCTTCTTCTTCTTCTGTAAATCCTCCTGACTTGCATGAGTATCTGATCCAGAAACACAAGGATAGGGGATCTTCTAGCATGTCTATTACGCCTCCTAGGGAGCACTACTTTAATAGTCATAGGATTGTAGTTAATTATTGCTGCTCTGAAGCAAAACGGTCAGTTTTTGACTGGTTGAACTACTCTCTGTCTTTCCAGGAAGAAGAGCCCGCACATGCATCAGTGAACATGGCTTCACATATTCCTAAAGGAAGGTCGAACTCAAGGCGTCATCCCTCTAGAACTCCAAGCCAAAGGAGATTCGACAAACTCCTTAAGAACACTGAAGCTGGGGTGTTCCGAAACACTCGTTCGAGATCACGACAACCGGTTTCGTACTCTTCTGATTCCGATACTGGGGGTCGCCAGTTTCCCGACTCAGATACCGAAAGTATAGAGTCAACTTCTACAGAGCCTATACTAACCCTTCAATGACACCCAGGGAAATGGGAGTCTATGCCATTGGAGATGAACGCGAGGAAGCTTCCACGTTAGGATGCACTGAGCAACGCATTGCTGTACTAGAGACATCTCTGAAGGAGATACAGTCCATGATGGAGAATATGCATCAGATGATGCTGACTCAACACACAGCTGCTATGGCTCAAGCATCGGTGCCTCCAACTCAGATACGTGTGGGGTGGACTTACCATCATCCAACGCAAATCAGGAGCCTGCTCTAGATCAAGAGTCAGCAGCTCCCCCACTTCCTAACTCGGAGAACGTACTACCTACTATTGGAGTTGCAGTACAACTGATCCCTCATCACTCCGTGATCCCGCTATCGGCTGAAGATCCAATGCAGGCAGTGCAGGAATTGAAAGCCCAATTTGATGCCTTGAAGCACAAAGATCAGCTCAAGAAATTAGGAATCAATCAGCCGTACCCAGCTATCTGGGACGAGGTCCCTTTTCCTCCTAAATATAAACCACAGACTATGGCTTTGTTTGAGGGAAAGACATCATCGAGCCAGTACATGAACTACTTCAGTATGATGACGGTGTTATTGCAAGGGAATGACGCCCTTCTCACTCGAGTATTCAAAGGCTGTCTCTCGGGAGTGGCTTATCAGTGGTACCATAGTCTTGCGGACAACTGCATTACTTCCTTTGAAGATTTCAAGACTTTATTCTTCGCGTGATTCTACGAAGGAGGGATGGACATGTCTATGTCCTCTCTCATCGAAGTGAAGCAGAAGGAAAAAGAGAACGTTCGTACTTTTATCGAACGTTTTCGTCAAGCCACTTTGCAAATGCCTCCCGGAGTTCCAGACTCGGCATTGGTGGACATTTGCAGGAAGAACCTTCTTCCGGTGATCTCGGTGTTCACAGGACCATATCAGTTCGATGATTAACCCTCGTTCATCATCTCAGCAGTAGCCGCTGAGGACAACAGTCGGAAGGCGCGTGATAATGGCATCATGATCTCTGCCTCCGATAGAGGCAAAAAGTCATCTTCCAACAACGACCATCCTCGTGGTTCCAAAGGAAAAGAAGCTCTGGCAATCAATACATCCAGGCCAAATACTGCGGCAACCACACAGACGAAACCTGGGACTTCCAGGCCCATTGAAGTGTATTCTTTCGACGACGACGATATTCCGAGCATATTCGAGTGTCTCGTCAAAAGCGGCAAGATTACCCTCCCTGAGGTGAAGCGGCCTAATAAAGTCGGCAGTACTAATAACCCCAAGTACTGTATCTTCCATAGATACATACACCACCCTACAAAGGTGTGTTATGTACTGAAAAAGAAGATCCAGGAGCTGATCGATGCTAAGGCCATCACTCTGTACAACAGCGAGAAGACGGTCACAGCCAACATGATCTCTCTACAATTTGGCAATCTGCCTCCCCAAGAAATCCCAGATGGTGTTATACCTATTTCCCGGAGAACGATAAACATCATTAATCTCCCTCCAGCTAGGGGTCAAAATTATGACCTGGTACCCCTAACTACCCAGCGGGGCAAGATTATGTGGGTTCATCCAGATCTGGTGTCAGAGATCAAAGAAGAGACTCAAGCTACTAAGGCTAAGTCCAAGAAGAACTCAAAGCATAAACCATGTCACATGGTTATAGTACACTCGGCATCAGAAGATGAGGTTTTAGCTACTGGAACCCGTTCAGGGAATGCTTACCTCAAAGACTATGGAGCAAATCAGGAAGATGCATCGGCAGACACTTCAGCTGCCAAGCCTTCAGAACCTGTCGTACCAGAGGCCGGTCATTCGAGACCAACTTCGGCAGACAAGGGGAAGCAAAAAGTGTGCGCTTCGATAAACCTTTGAAGAATATTCAAAGCAAAGGTTTAGAGAAGCCGTATAACTTCGACATCCTGGCCCAGTTGGCTCACACACCAGCCAGATTGTCCATTTTTGAATTACTCAGGCTTTCCAAAGGCACTCGTCAAGCCCTGAGTGAAGCATTAATGCAGGTGGATGCATACTTGACTCAGCTTAAGTCCCCTGACGAAGAATCTGTGGCATGTTCTCAATGCCATAGTGTGATGGAGGTGATCCCGAATATCACTTTCACTCAAGATGACATGTTGTTAAAACATAACAGGCATGACAGACCCCTCTATTACACCGGATACGTCGATTCCATGGAGGTTGACCGGATTCACATAGATCCGGGATCATCGATCAGCATCATTCCTCATAGTCTGCTCAGGCCGCTGAGGATTCCTACCAGCGAATTGGCTTACACCACCACTACAATCGTGGGTTTCAATGCCAGAAAAAGTAAGCCATTGGGAATGATTCGTCTGAGGATCCAGATTGGCGACCTCAGATCAGTGGCTACATGCTATGTCATTGATTCAGAGGTGTCCTATAATATTCTGCTGGGCAGACCTTGGATCCACGACCACAACATCGTTCCTTCGACTCTACATCAATGCTTTAAATATGTAGATGTCCAAGGAACAGTACAAACGGAGTTTACTGACCTGAACCCGTTTAAAGGAGTGGAATCATATTACTCTGATGCCATGTTATACAATCAAGACTACATGAAGGAGGTGTCAGGCGAGACAGAAAAGGAATCCCACCGGGAGCCAGAAGAACCCTCTGCCGAACAACCTCTGTCAATCAAGGTGAAAGGGCGAACTACTCGTCCGAGAGCCATGGAGCCCATGGCTATCCACCTGAACAAAACCAGATCAGGAAAAGTAGGTGATCCTCTAGTGATCACTTTGAACCAGAAGCCTACACCCTTGGTCATCAACCTTCGGCGCAGCAAACAGCCGGCTGATGTAAATACAACCAGGAACGTGGTTTTTGATGATAATAAAGATCCTCTTTTCCAGTACATTGACGCTCAAATTCCAAATCAGGAATCCTCTCCCCATGACGATATAGAACCTATAGCACAAAAATTCTTGAAAGCTATAGATTCCTATCATCCGTATGTGTGGGAAGTAGCATCATCATCTAATGTCATCACGATATATGGACTACATGAGGATTCTATCTTTATTGTCCCGCCTACCCGCAGCAGTCAGCGTTTAATAGTCTTCAGTCGCATGCGCAATGAACCGACTGTACAAGAAGATTCTCCCGATGACGATGCTGGTAAAATACAGGTTCACAGATACAGCCCGCAAGCTTTGAAGATTATGCAAAGTATGGGTTATGACTTAAAACTGGAACCAGGCCTCAACTACGGGAAAGGTAGACGAATGCCGTTGTATGGCGATCCCTACTATCAACGAACTCATTTCGGGTTAGGGTATACCACCTCTCTTGCAACTTCTGAGTCAAATGAGGATATCGTTTCCTCTTCTCAAGATAGCTTGTCGCCCTCCGGCTCATATGATGCTCTTGAACGAGCATTATCAGTAAATACGATATTGACAGATTCCTTCGAAGCAGACAAACAAGAATCTGAACCGTTTGAGAATGACTCTTGGGCTCAGCAAATGGATACAGAGTGGGAACTCCGGTTCGAGCAGAGAGAACCTCCCACTGAAGATAAAGTTATCCAGATTGATGTTGGGGATGAACTTTTGCCAAAGCCGATATTTATCAGTAACAATCTTTCCGAAGAAGAAAGAAAAGAAATAACCCAGCTGATAAAAGAATATATCGACGTCTTTGCATGGAATTATGAGGATATGCCAGGTCTTGATCCAAAGGTGGCTACTCATAAACTCAATATATTGCCCAATTTAAAGCCTGTGAAGCAACACCAACGCCAGTTTCGCCCGGATATGATGGACGCCATTGAAGTTGAAATCAAGAAGTTGATAGCCTGCGGCTTCATCCGAGAAGAACAATATCCTGACTGGGTCACCAATGTTGTCCCAGTCATGAAGAAAAGTGGGAAAGTATGTGTCTGTATAGATTACCAAGATCTGAATGCGGCTTGCCCCAAGGATGAGTTTTCTCTTCCCATTATAGACGTCATGATCGATAATACATGCGGTTTCGAACACATGTCTTTCATGGACGGATTTTCAGGATATAATCAAATCAAGATGCATCCTGAAGATGAGTGAGTAATATTTTCCACGAGCATCTACGCAAAATAGTGGAATATTACGTAGACTATATAGCTGTCAAAAGTTGCCACAAGGATAATCACATCCAAGACCTAAAGACAGTGTTTGAGTTGATGCGCCAACATCAACTCAAAATAAATCCTACAAAGTCCTTTCTGGGTGTATCTAGTGACAAATTCCTGGGATTTGTCATTACCGCTAAAGGCATTCAAGTGGACCCTGATAAAGTTAAGGCCATCTTAGAAATGCGACCACCCCATAATCTGAGGGAACTCAGGGGATTTTAAGGTTGTCTGGCTTATATCCGGAGATTCATATCCAACCTCTCGGGAAGATGTCAACCTTTTACTCGTCTCATGAAGAAAGGTGTATCCTTCGTATGGGAAAAAGCCTGTAAGCAAGCGTTTAATGATATCAAACGTTATCTCACTAATCCTCTATTTCTGGTGCCTTCCGTCATAGGAAGACCATTCTTGTTGTATGTTCGAGCAATGGATCATTCTCTGGGAGCTCTTCTCGCACAGAAGAACAATGAAGGTCATGAACAGGCTATTTACTATTTAAGAAGGATAATGGTCGGAGCTGAACACCGGTACAATCTAGTAGAAAAAGAATGTTTGGCATTGATGTTCGCTATTCAGAAAATGCGATACTATGTCACAGGCCAGACTATTCATATCATCTCCAGGATCAATCCTCTTCGGGTATTGATGAATAATCCAAGTATTCTTAATTCCCGACTCGCGACTTGGGCGATGTTATTAACACCATATAACATGGTGTATGTCCCCCAGAAGTCCATCAAAGGCCAAGCATTGGCTAATTTCCTAGCTGCTCATCCGATTCAGGAGACCTCCAAGCTACACGAGGACATTCCCGACGAAGTTGCAGAATATAATTCTGTAATAGGAAATAATACATGGCAACTATTCTTCGACGGTGCCTCCAGGACTGGTCCCAGGGGAAACGTGGTTTCAGGAGTAGAAATTGTCCTGGTCACTCCTGATAAACTCATTATCTATCGAGCATATTCTCTTAGCAAGCCCTGTTCTAATAATGTGGCGGAATATAATGCCCTAATAATCGGGCTCCAAGTCGCTAAAGAATTAGACGTCGAATCTCTGGAAGCTTTCGGTGATTCTCTGCTGATCGTCAATCAAGTCAGAGGAATATATGAAGTCCGAAATCCAGACCTCATCCCTTATCACCAAGCAACGATCGAAATAGCCATGTCTTTCAAAGGGTTCTTCCTAGAATATGTGCCTCAATCTCAGAATCTGGAAGCTGATGCCCTAGCCAGTCTAGCTGCAGATTTAGCTATTCCTATAAGAAGGCAGAATTCGGTGATCCTTCTTAACAGAGATTTATTCTGTGTGAAAAATAACTTTTACATAGAACGCAGCTACGCTGTGAACACAAATCTTCCAAAGAGAGACTGGAGAAGTCCTTTTATAGATTTTGTAGCATACGGAATCTTGCCGGAAGACCCTAAAGAAGCAGTATCCGTCAAAAGACGATCATTACGCTTATATTTCGATGCGTCTTCACAATGTTTATATCGCCGGACTTATGACGGACTATTATTACGATGTCTCTCTGGTGATGAAGCACAGCGGATTATCCGTGAAGCTCACGACGGCGTATGCGGAGCACATCAACCCGGTCCTAAGCTACAAGATCGTATCAGGAGGATGGGTTATTACTGGCCTACTATGATCACAGATGCAATAAAATATGCAAGACAATGCAAAGCCTACCAGGTTCATACAGATTTTATACATCAACCTTCTGAACATTTATACCCTATAGTGGCATCCTGGCCTTTCGAAGCATGGGGTATGGATATCATTGGTCCTATTCACCCGTCTTCTTCCAGAGGTCACCGGTTCATAGTAGCCATCACGGATTAGTTCTCCAAATGGGCAAAGGCAATCCCCCTTGCTGAGGTGAAGACATCTAACATTATCAACTTCATTAAGCATCATGTCATTTATCATTTTGGGATTCCCCGAAGGATAATTTATGACAATGGGCCTCAATTCATCAGCCAAGAGTTTCACCGATTTTGCGATAAAAATCGGATACAAAATGTGGCCTCTACGGCATAAAATCCTGCTGCTAATGGTTTGGCAGAAGCTTTCAACAAAGCCATTATCAAAATCTTGAAAAAGTTTGTCTCTTCGAATAAAAAAGATTGGAACGAGAAGCTAGGAGAATGTCTCTGGGCATATCGCACAACGGTACGAGCACCGATGGGTTGTACCCCATTCTCATTGGTTTACGGAAGCAAAGCAGTTCTCCCCATCGAAATCCAAATTCCGTCACTCAGGATAGCAATGGCTAATGAGTTGATACAAGAAAAGAATGACCTATTAAGGCTTCAAGAGCTAGAAGGATTAGATAAAAAATGCCTCCAAGCTCAACAGCGCATCGCGTTCTACCAGGCACGCATTTTCAGAGCTTTTAATCAAAAAGTAAAGGAAAGAGTATTCAAAGTTGGCGAGCTAGTTTTAGCTATGAGAAGGCCAATGATTATTACTCACAAGAGTAAGGGTAAATTCTAACCCAAATGGGAAGGCCCTTATGTGATAGAGACGACATTCTCAAACGGCGCTTACAGATTAGCCAAGCCTAATAGAGACTTGTTAATGGCTCCTATCAACGGCAAATTCCTTAAGAGGTACTATGCTTACCCTCATTTGCTCAAATGGAGTATGGTGAAGATCTCATTCTGACAATACTACTTCCAAAATAAATTTTAGTTGGAGCATATTCTATCATGTCCATATAACCTCTGAATAGATATGTTTAACTAATTTAGAACTTCAAGACCTATCACGTCCATATTACCTCTGATAGTGTTTTGTGTATAAATTTTAGTTGGAGCATATTCTATCATGTCCATATAACCTCTGAATAGATATGCCCAGCTGAAGCTTACCGAAAGTATATCACGTCCATATTACCTCTGATATCACTTTCACCCTAGCCTGTCATTTATATTCCAAAATGATGGGTCCACAAAGTCAGATAAAGCCTCTTTATTATTCCCAGAAAGAGCAAAATTACATAGAAAAGCAAAAAAGTACATCATTTGGGGGGAGCAGTCAAGTCGCGAATCTGCTGTGCCAGAGCAACCATCCTCTCATCCCTGGAGTTCAACACGTCGGCGTGAGCCTGCTCCAACCTGGCCGCATCATTGTTCAAAGCAGATAGCTCAGACCGAGCATGTACAAAACCTGCGTGGATAACACCCACATGTGTCAGGTTCTGCTGAGCAGTCTCCATTCGATTCTTCAGCACATCTCGAGTTGCCGACAAAGAGAGAGCCTGCTCCTCTGCCCGAGTTTTTCTTATATTCGGCTTCGCACCGAGTCAGCTGGGGAATAACATACTCCAATTCGGTACGCTCTTGATCCATCTTCTGCTGCTGTTCCTGGATGGATTTGTTCAGGGATTCTATTTGCCCAGCATGCTCTACAGTTAAGGAGTCATACCTAGCTTGAACGAGACCGTCAATATTGCCTCGAGATAGCTGCAAATATTCGTTAATGGGTTATTCCAAACCATTAAATATCTGCTCTAGGGTATCAGCTCTCCCAGTGTCATCGAAATCTCTGATCGGCACTATCGCAAACTGGAAGGACCTCCTCAAAGCCTCGAAGCCTAGATTCTTCTCCAGCACCATTGATATCAGCATTTTTAAAGTGGTATAGAAAATACTAGTATATTGCTCAGTCAGCATGGCTAGATCCGAATGGACGCTGGGAGTGGCTGCAATATTGGCAAAACTCCCTCCAGGAATGACTGCAGATGATGTTACCACAGTCGTCGCCTCGACAGATGGTGCAACAAAAGAAGATGTGCCAACAACAGACAAAGTGACCGGCATACTCAAAGGAGGCATTGTCGTAATGACAGGCTCATCTTCCTCTCGAGATATCGGAACCATTTCGGGCGAGCCGGCACCCAAAAATGTTTCCTATTCGAAGTCGAGCACCTCCATGTCACCCACAGGAGCTGAAATAGAGCCAAAAGGCGCGGCAACACTGCCCTCCCCGTAGATGTCTTCCACTGAAAAGAAGGCAAGAGAAAGTTAATATCAACATGATGTTAATTTTTCTAAAAAGAGGCATAAAGATGACATTTACCCATGGCCGATGGTATATATGTCGCGTCCGCAGCCAGTACATCTAAATCATTTTTTAATGATGTTAAGCGAGTTGTCATACTTGGAGAAGAGGGTGTGTCAACCGACACTGGCAGATATTCTTCCAGGTCTTCGTCAAGATCCAACCGAGGCTCATCGGCTGGAATATTGCTGGGTATACTTACAAACGCAGCAGGGATTTCTCTCGTTACTGGTCTGGATAAATGTATTCTTATTTTTCTTGGCCTCGAAGGCGATCTCGTACCACTACCTGAAGCGGTAGCAGCAACAGCAGCCTCGAGCAAAGACCCTCCGGCACAGCCAGCCGGAACTGTGGAGGTTCCCTCTCTAAAAGGCAATGAACCTCTAATCAAAGAATCGTCCCCAACAGGGGAAACAACAGGTTCACTTCTAGGAACCTTAGGGTGGGAAATCCTGACAGGACCACCAGCCGTCTTCTTCTTCTTGCGAGGGGAAGTCTCCTTCAGAACAGTAGCCCTTCGCTTACCAGAGATAACCAGAGGCCCTGCAGGCGGAGGTATTTTGCCTCTCGGTACTGTCAACAAAGGCTCATCTGGATTGACAGAATCTTCACCCTCGTCAGAAGAAACTGAGGGGATTTCGTCTCTTCCCGCGGACTTAGAAGAGGGCATCCTAAAACTTCTACGCATATCAAAATCGCGATGGAAGGTATTGGTTGCCACATAAAACTGGGCATACGAGTGGAGGATGCACAACTCTATGGAGAGAGAAGTCGATGGTATAGTAAAGGCTGCTTCAGTGCAACCCATTATGAAGTAACGCCATCCTCTCGCTCCATCGATAAGTCTACCTCTGGACTTGAAGCTGGTGACGGTATTGCCCATGTGCAACTGGTCGTACTCAAATTACCTGGCGAACCGACTAGGCAGGTAGGGCTCCAAGAAGCAATGGTCTTCACTTCTGTACAATAAATGGGAAGGTCTAATGCAGACCAACAATAGAAAGCTTCAGGAGAAAGAATAGTCTTTCCTTCACCTAAATCCTGAAGTTGCGTCCCTGTTGATTGAGATGTACAGTAGGGACGGTGCAGAAGAGCTTCCAGCTGTGAACAAAATTCAACGCTCGCCGACAGTCTAAAACTGTGGTCACGTTCCAAGTGGAGTTCTTGTAATTCAACAAGAAATTACTCCCCGAACTACTACCAAAGCCAGGAGACATCACTCTGGGGTTATGAAGAATTAACCATCCCATCAAATACATGAACGGTAATTCTACCCTGGGAAAGCTGTCACGCCGTGTTTTATCGACAAGCAGCCCATCGGTCATGGCCCTCAAGCCAGCTTATATCCGGCATACCATGGCAGGGAGCAAGCCCAGTCTTGCCCCGAACACCAAGCGCACTGCAGGCCATAAGGTGTTACGGTGGATGCGATCCGAAGACACAATATCGGGTACTACTAGTCGACGTAGCCATATGGAGATGAAGCCAGCCAGTTGAGCTTCCTTGGACAGAGGCCTACGGCAATGCCTCAAATAACTGTAGGTTTTAGTGCCTGCAGGATATTTCCCTATCCCTTTGTCGATAATCTGATCTGAAGCCCAAGCGTCTTTCATAAGATCATCGACCACCTGAGCACTAAGCACGCTCATAAAGTTCAAAGGCCTATCCCTGCTATCCGCGACTTTGTCTGGCTTAGCATTTCTAGCCTGGTGGAAGAAGAGGTAGGACGCCCACTTGTTGGAATGAGCCAAATCAGAGGGCTCATTGTAAAAGATGGTGCACGCTAAATAGTGGCACATCAGCTCCTGGTATACTGCCACCACCCGAGGGTCTGTATCCCCTAGCTCCCGATTTGTGGGAACATACTCTTCATAAGGAGTATCCCCATTGGCAGTCTTGAAATCTCTGCCATTTCGTGAAGGGCCAATCCCAACTCCCCCAGTGGAGTGGCGAAAGTCCCGGTGAGCGAGATATATCGCTCCATCAAATCCAGAAACAGGTTGGGGTTGAGAGGTAACCCAACACTGGTAGCACTCACAGCTGCGTACAGACCAATGCTCTCCAGCTCAGTCTGAAAGTTCTTCAGGGCCCAGTAAGATAAATGAACCCATCGAAGATTTGTGGGGGTAAGCCACCCATTGGTCCGAGGATTAACCTTGGGGTATACTCCTCCATGCCCCATGAAGTCGTTGCAGAAAGTCGATAATTGGACTGGCTGGAATGGTACAGTTTCCTCACTCGGGACAATGCCCAGAAATAATCCCCTAAAAGGGATGACTGGACCAGAAGGGCGGCTCACAAACGACCCTTGGTCGGATCCTTTCTGGTAAAATATCTTCCTCGGCTGGCCGTGAAGATTGGAAGTCAGAGTCCATGACATCCTCCTGGGATGCGTGGCATGGAAGAATGCCGAGATAGGATAATCTCTCAGCATCTTGGGCAGATACAGGACCAAGCCCCTGCAGAAAAAATTCAGTTTTCTTTCTTGGGCTTCGTCTGGGATTGTTTGTCAATCATATCCCCGAAGAGAAAAGCCGGCTTTATATATTGTGCCCCGTCTATAGATGTCAGGGGCTCTCCGTTGATCATGCTCAACAGCATTCACTCTCCTTGAGACGATATCAAGATTCCCCTTCCTTCAGGATATTGGGGTCCAGAAATGGGAAATGTCACATGGGACAAATCCTCCAGGTAATTAGAATGAAGCATCCCAGCAGCAGAACCCATCACCTCAGCCAACGGAGATGCATGCAAGTTAACTACAAAGTGCAAGAAAAATACGTCAGTTTCTATACTAGACCTCATAATCTTGTAACTTATGCCAAAAAGCAACGGTCTGTGCTTTTACGCCAAGACTGTAAAAACTTGACTTTTTACGCTGGAAATCTCATTCCAAGGCGTAAAATTCAAGACTGGCAGTATACACAAAAACCTGACAGTCTGTGTTTTACACCAGACTGCCAAAAGTTTGAGTTATTACGCCGAAATTTTTTATCCATAGCGTAACACTCAAAGTTTGTAGTATACGTCAATTTTTGACAGTCAAAGCTTTTTATGCCAGACTGCGAAAATGTGGAGTTTTTACGCTGACACATTAGAAATGTGGGCGTAAAAGATGAAACATCTTTGTGCATCATCTTCCTCGAAGAGGCTATCAGCACAAAAAATGATCTAGCGCGTTCACGTACAACGTGTGCAAAGGGTTTTCTTCGTTCTTGTCGTCCCAAAAGCTTTACCTATAACGCCCGGTGCACAGCTCGTCGGTGGGACACTTCGTTCAGAGCGAGGTTCGCCCTGCCCGATGGGAGTTGCTCTTGCTTGGGCAGAGAAGCGAGAAGAGGAGGCAGCCTTCTTTCCCTTAGAGGAGGAGATTGGTTTTGGTGCCATTGCTAAAGACTCAGAATGCTCAGAAGGAAGGTGCTCAAAAAGACGAAGAGTTTTTCTTTTGCAAAAGACAGGTGAAGAGTCTTCTCTCTAAAAGCCTTGGGATATATATAGAGTTCAGATAGACTCCTCGAATCCCTAACCAAATCCGATATTTAATATTCGGTTATGATTGGGGACCACATCAGCCTATTACTCAGGGAAGGCGGACAGTCAGCGAATTCAAAAAGTTTTCGTGCAGAGCAGATTCGTAATTTTACGCTAAGGAGCTTTTTACGCTCGGAAAGCTACAAATCTACGGTTTTACGCTCAGAGGCTATAAGTCTATGGTTTTACGTCCGGATGCTTTTATGCTCGGTAGCTTTTACGCTTGAGAGGCTACAAACCTATGACTTCATGCTCAGAGGCTACAAATCTATGATTTCACGCTCAGAAGCTTTTTACGCTCAGAGGCGACAAATCTACGACTTCACGCTCGGAAGTTTTCTTTACAGAGGCTACAGATCTACAGTTTTAAGCCCAGATGCTCTCATGCTCAGCAGCTTTTACGCTCGAGAGGCTACAAACTTAGGATTTTATGCTCATCTACATTACAGATCTATGAATTTTCGCATATATGAGAATACGTCGGCCAGAATATGCGTATATCTGAACCATTCTTAAGATGGCCAATTACAAGGGTTCATGCAGAAGATGCTCCTTCTTTGCCTCAAAATATCCCAAGTACCCAAAGCATACAGAAGTCAGCATTGAAAATGAATCTTCTTCTTGGGTCGATTGGAAGTTCATCCAGAATCCAGTCTGAATACTTCATCTATAGTTCAAGATGGCAACTCGGTTTTGACAGCCATTTCTCGCCCTATTTTATGGGATTTTCGGGAAATCATTCTTGAAGACGATGGTCTGAACAAAAGTTCTCCTTATCAGAGAGGTGACAGTTCAGAATTCTACACAGTCCCTCATTCCTAGCAGCGGGACAGTTCGAATATTCAACTTAAATGCTGAGCAGCTTTTTACGCATCGTCAGTTACGCGTAAAAGACAGGACGGGACCAAATACTCTTTCTATCAGAGTCGGCGTAAATTATCCAAAAGTGTCGAAGCTACACATATTCAGACTTCATCACAGCAATATAAGGCGAATAATCAGATGCAAAAGAAGACGACTTTATTAATCATGATTACATATGAGGAAAATCCAGTCTACAAAGGGTTTTTCTCATCTCCATGATTACATATGAGGGAAATCTCGTCTACAAAGGATTCCGAATCCTCATTAAAAGATCACCCCCAGAATCTGTTCTGCCAGGTTCTTGCATGGGTGGAGATCTTTATCCGTCTTCTTCAGCAGTTAGTCGGTTTCCGTGGCCGATTAACAAGAAAATAATTAATGGCGGGAGGATACAAAATTGGGCATGTATCAATTTTGCGAGCCCATCCTCCATACGCCATGACAGATTGAGTTGAGGTTTTAGACCCAACTCAATACTGGAAGACAGAACTAGTTTGTCTGCTCTCGTCCACGAACAACGGAAGAAAATACAGCTTGCAAGCTGTGTGGTCTAATATGACCCTTCCTCTCTCCTGGATGAATCGCCATATGAAGTTGCTGATTATCCCGAGCAAAGGAAGCTATGATATCCTTCCATGATCCATCGTTGCAAAGGACATTTGCTCGAAGATGCCTTCTTTTTTGGCTCCTTATATGCTGGAAGAACATGATCTTCTTCTTCCTCAAGTCGACCTGACGAACTCCGGCAATCATCTCTGGGTGGTGAAGAAAATGTGGGAAGAACAGGTTAACTCCTTAGCCTTTATATAGGCAAAAGAGAACACACCAAATCCTAACAAATCCCCAAAAATCCGCCAAGAAATCAGTCTTGAAGAACGAGTCAGATTTGACCGTTTCATGCTTCATTCAAAGTGTTTCAAATTACGAGGAATTTGAAAACTTTGAAGGGGGTCTTGTAGAAGCATGAAAAATACGCTGTAGAGTTATACGCAGTGTTTCAGTGCTGTGTGGTATAAAATATAACTTCAGAGCCATCGGCGTACAACAGAGCTTTCTCGCTAAGTACAGCGTAAAATATAAGCTCAAGGACAATCCGCGTGATGCAGTATTTCTTGGCTGCTTCAGCGTAAAAAGGGTATTATACCGCCTTTATGGCGTAAAACTCATCCGCTTTTAATGCAGCATGGAAGTGTACTAGGAACCTTCATATTCCTCGAATAAATCTGTCAGATCATGCAGTAAACCTGACTCCTGACAAAGAGTACTGCACGACTACCCAGACGACGGCTATAATGATGGTGCGGCACAGAGACCCAAATCGTCGTTTAGTGACGTTTTCCTGATACAAAGTGCTTTTATGCATACAAGGGAACACGTTGCCTAGTTTTACACAGGCAGATATGAGCTTTTACGCTCAGCAGAAGACAAAATGAGCTGTCACGTCAAAAGCTGCTCTTCATACAGAGCTCGAGGCACGTCGCTGCATTTAATGCTCAGAATTGTACAAAACTCGAGACACGTCTCTGCATTTAATGCTCAGAATGGTGGCAGATCTCTGCATTAAATGCACGAGATTTGATTATATCTCCAAAGACTGGACAAGCCATAATTACGGCTAATACGTCTACATCACCGCCCCTGCACATTACGCCATCAGACTATTTTCAGCTATAGGAGCACGGTGTACGCCATCTCCTTGGAATACGCCACCAGGCTATTTTCAGCTATAAGGAGCATGTTGTACGCTATCTCCTTGAAATACGCCAACTCAGACTATAGTTGCATTTGTGCGTGAGAAGGCTATTCGGTCCAGAATACGCTCAAGACCTCAGCCAAAGAAGGAGGATCAGCTATATTTTACGCTAGCCACCTATCCATGCAGCATCAGGCTTCTACGCCTACAAGGCTTCTACCCCTACAAGGCTTCTACGCCTATTTGTCTTCTACGCCTACCTGGCTTCTACGCTAATTCGACAACTATTTGGCTTCTACGCCAACCTGACAACTATTTGGCTTCTACGCCATGGTGATAGTTATTGGCTTCTACGCCAACCTTTTCTACGTGAGGGGCAGCTACCTACGTGGATCTTATGTCATGATCTTTGTAGCAGTTATACGCATTATCTCATGATAGGACATGCGTCACATGCTTATTCAGAAGATCATCTATACGTGGGTAGCAGTTATTATAGCCGCCGCGTAAAAAGCGCCATGCTCTTCACTGTCCGGCTTCTACGCCGACTAGACGGTTACTGTCACTAAAACCCTATAAATAGAGACCTCTATTGACAGAGGTCCGAGGTCGAAAAGGGGGGAAAAGGGTCAAAATATTCCAAAGGAGAAAAGAGTCAAAAGAAATCGAAGAACAGAGAGAGAAGAGCTCAGACAGAGAGTAGTGAACGACATTTTTTGGCATCAAGCATCCACTCCCTCTTGCAATCTGTAAAGCATCTCCTTCTTCTACGATACTTCTTCATCATCGTGTGGTCCAAGGGACAAAGTGATCGACTACAGATCAGACTCCTATAGCAATATTTACCCAGATTAAAAATTGTACTTAACATCCTCGTATAGGATTAATAGTACTTCTTATTTGTAAACCTAAGAAAGGGTTTTGTATAAACCTAGTTTTATTTCTTCCGTTTATTATCAAACAAGTACCGGAGGAGCACTCCGTCTACCTCGGAACCTACTGAATGCTCTACATCGTCCTGTCATACATGATAACAACATCTGATGAATAAAGAAATACACAAATATAGTACATTCTACAGTCAAAATGTTATGCATATCTCACAGCATTAATAGAATTGCACAGTAAATAACTAGTGGTGTCACAAGTCTAAATGGATAGTACGTTCTGCAATCAAAATATAATATATATCTTCGTCAAAATAGTACATTTTACAGTCAAAATATAGTACATATCTTCGGGCAAAATATTTTATTTTCAATCATCTTCAGAAAATTTATCTTGTTCGCCTTCCTCGTCCTCCTCTTCCTCTTCCTCTTCCTCTTCCTCTTCCTCTTCCTCATCATCTTCTCTTTCATCTACTTCATCTTTGTCTTTGTCTTTCTCTTCGAATAATTCTACTCTTCTATATTATTAGTCGTGTAATGAGTAACTTTCGTTGAGTCCACATCTATAATATTTGTTACAAGAGGTAGCCCGTCCTCCTGATAAGCTATTTCGTCAACGTCAAAGGTATTTCTAGCTTTAGTCTTGCATATTGTCTACCAATCCTATCTCGCTGTTCCACGTCTAGGATAAGTTATGAAGTACACGAGCTGAGCCTGACTTGATAGGATAAATAGTTCGTAGCCTTGATATCTACGCTTGTAGTTTATATCCACAAGACCGTGCTTGTCAATTTTCCAACCTTGATCTTGAATCAGATCGAACCATCCATACTTAAATAGTACGATCTTAGCAGGTTCTATGCCATAATTATATATCAACTCCACAATCTCTCGTAAGATGCCAAATAAATTATTACCTGGATCAACGTCTGTGTAGTTCGAAGGTTTGATACACAAACAACTATTTTTTGTGGAATCAAGATCCAGAAAGCTGTCTCTGATCGGAGTATTTGTTGACTTGAACCTAAACCCATTCACATAGTAACTTGGCCATATTTTGACGACAGTAATTGGTCCCTTGGCTAGAGTTCTAATAGATTCAGTCTCGGGTGTTATTAGACAATTGACCTAAATACCAAAGTAGCGATAGTAAGTTATTTATTATGCAAGTGCATACAAAAAAAGTAATCCTACCTCATTTCTTGTTCTACTTCTTCGTCTGTTATGTAGGGTTTAACCGACCTCATCTCATCATTATATCTGCTAAAAAATAACGAAGCAACGGCTGATTAGTATCATAATAGTATCTTATACTATTACATTGAGATAACGTAAATATGGACGTATTAATTACTTACCTGGCGTGCTGTCGTAGGCACCCAAAAATAAAACCTTTACTCTTGAAATAATATGTAGTAGTGAGAGTAAGGATCGTTCCCACGAAGAGTAATTAGTTTGATCTTTATGCTATGTAAAATAAGATTGGGGGAGAGTTTTTTATCAAAAGAAAATTAAGAAGAGCTAAAAACAATTAAAGTATTAAAACAATCAAAGAAATAAATGTTGGTCTCAGTCAACATCCACCATTAGAATCTTAAAAGTGATCATCGATGCAAGTATATATTAATTCATACTTTGAATATTCATCGTTGGAATTATTTTCCTATCTCCTTCAGCCACAATTAATTAAAAACAAGCGATCTAATTAACCTTAACTACTAAATAACCCCAGACAAGCACTAAAGGTTTAATCTAGTAGCGTATTAAACTCGATGAGATCGATGAAGCAAAACAACACAAGCACACGCAGTTGCATTTAATTTTGTCAAAAGTTTTTCTCCTAAGATCTAATAAAACAAAGCAGTTCATTAAATCTTGGTTGCTTCACAAATTAGAGGGATCGAACAATTACGGATTCGATATCTAATTTAGCATTAGATTGTCATGAATAATAAACTAGTATGCATCCTAGTCATTAAACAAGATAATCATAAAAATATGCATAAGAAAACATTCGATACTTAAAGCACAAATCAAAAATATAAACACAAATTAGATCTCACAAGTTTTTATTCATTCCGAGGCTTCCGTTTCCTTCGACCAACAAGACTTTTAGCTCCGCATGTTCAAGAAAACTTCAAAAGAATATTGGAGAAGAGGAAGAAGAGTTGTGGGTTTTTTTTTTTTTTTCGTTTTCCTCTTGATCTCTACCCCTTTTATATACTCTAAATAAGTGTTTGAAGATCACAATATCTTCCCAAAAATCCTCTAAGAGTTACAATAACCCAACAATAAAATAAAATCTTTGAATAAGTTGGGAAATGGTTATATCAACTCCACTTTTTGTGCACAGCATAGTTATCTCAACTTCAAGCGTGATTTGGTCCATGATGTAGCCAGAATCTCGGAAAAATCAAAACAGCAAAATTGTGCCTCTATCACTTAGCTTTCCGAATCAATTTGGATCAGCTCAATTGGACTTCGGATGAGCAAGTTATGACCATTTTTCTACAAGGTGTCAGAACTGTCCAGAATTGATAATTAGCTCCATTTTGCTTTTAGTGACTCCAATTGTATTCTAGATCAAAATATAAAAATAATGAGTATCTTTAGACATTAAATAAGCATAAAGGAGTATACATTAAGGAATAAAAATATGATATTTTATGTTCTCATCAAATACCCCCAGACTTAACCTTTGCTCATCCTCGGGCAAAACTCTAATTTATTTTTCCAAAAAGAAATCAAGGTTGCAATGTCATAAATAAATAATAACCAAGTTCTTCAAAACTCATAACATATCATGAACATATATTCTTAAACAACTTCTAATTACTTAGTAGGTATTTTTACTTGAAAAATGGAGTAAACTAAATAGGTAGACCCTCACGGGAATAAACACTAAACTCTCATGTGTTTGAAGGTATATATTTCACTCAAATTCATTCCAAAAAAAATGATCTACCATAATCTTGCATATCTTCTCATTCTCCACCACTGGGATCACATGCATAACATAAATCATAAGGACTTTTCATGGGTTGTAATATGGCTTAGGATTAAGGTGGGATATATTTGGGAGTGTAGCTCAAAAGCCATCAAAACTAGTGGAGCAAAATTGAATTAACTCAATCTCAATATAAAACATGTAAAATCAATCACTCCATTTTGCAACATCTTCAATTTGGCTTTTAAAGCATTTAAACAATGTAAAACAACTTCCATCCTTATTTTTTCTTCTTTTCTTTTTCTTCTTTTTTTCTCTTTTTTTTTATAACAATAATGGAACTTAGGAAATTTGAGGATGAAAATATGTTCCATTTTGTGGGTTGTAACCAAACCACAAATTTAGACACCCCCACTCTTATTTTTCCGTACACCCATACATATCATAATGATCAACAATGCTCCACTAGCTTTGCGACTTGGGTAAAGGTATAAATATTATTGGTTGAAAGCTTGTAATGTGGGTATACCAAGAAAAAGGCAATAAAGCTCAAAAGGGTTCAACAAAAAGAAAATTAATTACAAGGTGGGCTATTTGGCTTATGTAACGTATAACAAAGATGGCCTTAATCATGTTCATGCATGCATATGTCAATGTGACCTCGAAGAGAATCAAAGCAAGTTCTAGAGAAACAAATCAGTGGAAGAATATCTCTCATGAAAGAATAATGAGACTGATGTGTCAGTCTAAAGGCTCAAATCCTCACTGGCTTTTGTCTACCAATTTAGATACTACCATTTTCAATAAAAAATAACTAGATTAATTAATTCTAAGTTGAAATTTTTTTTATTTATTCAATCATGTTATGAATTTTTTAATTTTAGTTTAATCTTACTCATGACATACACAACCAAAAATCATTAAAAACCACAAAAACAAAATCCTTTTATTTAAAAAAATATCTCAATTATTATTATTTTTTTTTTTTGAGAAAAACACAAACTCAAACTGCTTAAAAAAAAAAATTTAAATCTTTCCCCCACACTTAAAACAGATATTGTCCCCAATGTATGATTAAATGCAAAGAAAAGACAAAATAACAAAATAAAATAAAATACGAGAATAAAAGTAAACTTTCCTTGGGTTGCCTCCCAAGCAGCGCCTTTGTTTAATATTGTCGTTGGCTCGACTCTATGCACACTTGATATAACTAGGCAGGAGTTTCAAGTCTAGAATGCATTCCTGCAAAACAGAAGGTAAAGGTCTTTTGTCATTAATTGGTAACAAAATATATGGAATGTTACCTGACTGTTGTCTTTTTGGAAGATCGTTCAACACTGCAACAGTTTTATGTAAGTGAGTACTCAAAGTTAACTCATATTCTTTCTCAAAATTCTCACTGATGGCAACTTTTACTCCATCTTTTCCATCAAGTTTAAAAACTTCTTTTCCATTAGGTACTACATCGTCGTTAGGAATGTTCGTGTCTTCAACGATATTTTTCTCTTCTTCTTCTTTTGACGATGCACATGCTTCTTTTTCTGGAATTTTAACTTCTTTACAACTTCTCAAAATGATTGAACTTACAGTTTCTTTTGGATTTACTATCGTTTCAGATGGTAAGTTCTCCAAGCTTTGTGCCTCTAGCTTATTAATTGCAGTTGTCATTTGACTCATTTGATTGTTCAAACTTTCGATACTAGCCCTCGTCTCCTGTTGAAATTGTAAATTATTAATGGCAATAGACTTAACAATATCTTCTAAAGACATACCAGAATTAGAAGTTTGGCTTGGTTGTAGGTATTGCTGCTTGTATTGCTGGTAACTTGGGCAATTTTGAGTTGCTGGTTGATTTAATTCTGGACTCCCATAGGTGAGATTTGAATGATCTCTCCATCCTATGTTGTACGTGTCTGAATAGGAATCATACTTCATTTCTGGTAGTCCAGGAAAACCACATTCCGTATTCACTTGTTCATTGGACTCCTCTTGGAGTGTTGGACACATATCGGTTGGATGCCCTGATACTAGACAAATCCTACAAGCCTTTGTTGTTTTCATGTTACCTACAACCATCTGACGAACAAGAGAAGTTAAACAAGAAATTTATTGTTCTAAGGAAGAAACATTTACCTCATCAGCATGCATAGATGGAAGATTTAGCCAAGTGCCAAATATTTGAGAATTGGCCGCCATTTCCTGTTACCGATTTTTTTTTTTTGCTAATAGGTAAAAAAATTATTTGATCACATAAAAATTACAAAAAGCACAAAAATCAACTAAAATTACTCCCCGGCAACGGCGCCAAAATTTGGCATGCTGTCGTAGGCACCCAAAAATAAAACCTTTACTCTTGAAATAATATGTAGTAGTGAGAGTAAGGATCGTTCCCACGAAGAGTAATTAGTTTGATCTTTATGCTATGTAAAATAAGATTGGGGGAGAGTTTTTTATCAAAAGAAAATTAAGAAGAGCTAAAAACAATTAAAGTATTAAAACAATCAAAGAAATAAATGTTGGTCTCAGTCAACATCCACCATTGGAATCTTAAAAGTGATCATCGATGAAAGTATATATTAATTCATACTTTGAATATTCATCGTTGGAATTATTTTCCTATCTCCTTCAGCCACAATTAATTAAAAACAAGCGATCTAATTAACCTTAACTACTAAATAACCCCAGACAAGCACTAAAGGTTTAATCTAGTAGCGTATTAAACTCGATGAGATCGATGAAGCAAAACAACACAAGCACACGCAGTTGCATTTAATTTTGTCAAAAGTTTTCCTCCTAAGATCTAATAAAACAAAACAGTTCATTAAATCTTGGTTGCTTCACAAATTAGAGGGATCGAACAATTACGGATTCGATATCTAATTTAGCATTAGATTGTCATGAATAATAAACTAGTATGCATCCTAGTCATTAAACAAGATAATCATAAAAATATGCATAAGAAAACATTCGATACTTAAAGCACAAATCAAAAATATAAACACAAATTAGATCTCACAAGTTTTTATTCATTCCGAGGCTTCCGTTTCCTTCGACCAACAAGACTTTTAGCTCCGCATGTTCAAGAAAACTTCAAAAGAATATTGGAGAAGAGGAAGAAGAGTTGTGGGTTGTTGTTTTTTTTTCGTTTTCCTCTTGATCTCTACCCCTTTTATACACTCTAAATAAGTGTTTGAAGATCACAATATCTTCCCAAAAATCCTCTAAGAGTTACAACAACCCAACAATAAAATAAAATCTTTGAATAAGTTGGGAAATGGTTATATCAACTCCACTTTTTATGCACAGCATAGTTGTCTCAACTTCAAGCGTGATTTGGTCCATGATGTAGCCAGAATCTCGGGAAAATCAAAACAGCAAAATTGTGCCTCTATCACTTAGCTTTCCGAATCAATTTGGATCAGCTCAATTGGACTTCGGATGAGCAAGTTATGACCATTTTTCTACAAGGTGTCAGAACTGTCCAAAATTGATAATTAGCTCCATTTTGCTTTTAGTGACTCCAATTGTATCCTAGATCAAAATATAAAAATAATGAGTATCTTTAGACATTAAATGAGCATAAAGGAGTATACATTAAGGAATAAAAATATGATATTTTATGTTCTCATCATTACCCATCTAGCTTCTCCACTCCATCCTCGTCGCAATTGAGTAATATATACAACTGAGCAGCCCTTAGCTCGTCGTCATTCAAATATCTCTTCATAATTTTCCCCGAAGGCTTTCCGAACACATTGAATACTTTCAGTATTGCATCATTAGATTCCTCATATCCGTCGTTATTTCTCGGAGCTCTCATTCTATTAGTAGCAACATGAGATTTAAAATACGTTGAGCAATAGCGTGTAATCTCCTCGAGACCATATGCTTCACAAATAGAGCCCTCAACCCGTGCCTTATTTTTTACCTTTCTTTTTAGGTGATTTAGATGCCGCTCGAAGGGGTACATCCACCGATAACCAATATGACCACCAACACGTGCCTCATAGGAAAGATGAATTGACAAATGCTCCATAGAGTCGAAGAATCCAGGAGAAAACACCTTCTCGAGCTTACATAGTGTTACCACAATATCCTTATCTTGCTTTTCTAGACGATCGATGAGCAACTTAGTAGAACAAAGATCTCTGAAGAATATGCTGAGCTCTGTTAATAGATCCAAATGACCTGCGGTAAGAATTCTCGAAATAAAATCAGAATTAAGCTCTCTATGAATATGTGACAATCGTGGCTCTTCATACCCGCCAGTTTGTTCTCCTTGAGGTCGACGCATCTTCTTAAGTTCGACACGTATCCGTCTGAAAATTTTAGACCCTGAATCTACCTACAAAGTCTCATTTTATCCTCCTTCTCTAGTAAGAAAGTGACTTAGGCTGCTTTAACTTTCCATTCTTCTCCTCTATCAAATGCAACGCAGGACGTTTACATATTTCTTCTAAGTCTAATCTGGCCTTCAGATTGTCTTTCGTCTTCCCTTTTACCTCCATTATAGTATTAATTATGTTATCAAACACATTCTTCTCGATATACATGACATCAAGGTTATGTCTGATAAGATTGGTGCTCCAATATGGCAGATCCCAGAATATACTCCTCTTCGTCCAGTTATGGGTGCGATCAAATCCGTCACACTTGTACCCCTTAGCAGGCTCTTCGATAGCACTTGATAAATCCTTTACCTCTTCCTATATCGTGTATCCGGGCCATCTTGGTGGTGGATTGGCCTTCTCCACAATGCCCGTATGAAAAGCATTACTGTTCCTCCGGTATGGATGATCCTTGGGAAAAATTTGTTGATGACAATCGAAGAAGTACGGTTTGCCTCCGTATTTCAAACGAAAAGTCTTAGTACGGTCCATGCAATACGGACATGAAAGACGACCATGAGTGCTCCATCCCGATAACATTCCATAGGCCAAAAATTTATTGATGGTCCACATAAGTGCTGCCCTCATCTGAAAATTTAGCTTTCTAGAAATATCGTACGTGTTGGCACCTACTTTCCATATCTGATTCAACTCATCTATCAAAGGCTGTAAATATACATCGATGTTCCTCTTCGGATTGTTCGAACCCAGGATAATAACGGTTAGGAACATATACGGAGTCTTCATGCACATCCAAGGCGACAGATTGTACAGAGTGACGATCACAGGCCAATACGAATACTGGGAGCCCGAAAGTCCGAATGGGGTAAAACCGTCGGAACAGAGCCCCAATCTAACATTACGCGGATCCGAAGCAAAATCTAGATACTTTCGATCAAAGTGCTTCTATGCTTCTCCATTAGATGAATTATCTAATACTCCTTCGATCTATTTTTGCCTGTGCCAACTCATATTTTCTGCAGTCTCCTTTACCATAAATAACCTCTACAACCACGACGTCAAAGGCAAGTAGTGCATCGAATCGGTAGGCTTTTTTATACCGACAGACTTTCCTCTTCCAGTGGCCTTGTAGCGATCAGCACCACAAAATCTTCACACATCTTCATCCTTGTTGTCTTTATAGTACAACATGCACCCGTTGTGACATGCATCAATTTTCTTATATCCCATCTAGAGCAATCTCACCATCCTCTTAGAACGGTAGAGTCTTTAGGAAACTTTACACCCTCTGGTAAGATCTCTATAATCAAATCTATCAGGCGGTTATAACATTCTTGCGACATGTTAAAATCAGAATTGATGCTCAATAATCTTGTAACCACCTCCAATGGTGAATGATCCTCACAACCAGTATATAATAGGATCCTTGCATTCTCCAACAATTCTATGAACTTTGCAGCATCGGCATTCGGTGCCTCCTCAGCTGCATCATGATTGTCCGAATCAAAACTAGGCCCCACCGCATCAAAAACCATGTTCACCCACCCATTGTCGTAAGCAGCGTGGTCATGGACATCTATATACGGCTCCACATAAGGCTTTGACTCCGATGCTAAAGACACAAGTTCTCCGTACGCGGTCCACTGATAGTAATTCAGCATAAAATCCTTCGAGTACAAATGATATGTGACTTCCACTTCTGGATGATATTTTAAGTTGCAACATCTCACACACAGATACTTGATTTTGGTACCGTCCATGTACTAAGGGAATGCCTTGGCGAACTACAGGAACTGCTATATACCCTCAATGAATTCATCCCGCACACCGTACATATCATCAGGATGACGGTTGTACATCCACAAATGATGACACAGATAGTAATTCATATCAATTTCTACATACTTCTGCAAAAATGAATAGACATCGTTCAAGTATATACAGATTATGTTAAATACAGTACATGCACTGATACTCCTAGTCCTAGCATATATACTCATCGTTAAATACAGATTTGGGTTAGTGTTAGGGTTAGGGTTAGGGTTTGTGCACTACTTTAAGTATTAGTCATCTGGTTATAGGGGAGTGCCTGTCCATAGGAGTATATGTCATGTTGACAGCATATTTGGGGAGCAACACAGTGAGCAGTGAGATGGGGAGAGGCTGTTGCACACACTATCTGCATAGACCCGACAGTACATATTTGATGTGCACATGAGTGTTACGGCAGACTTCACAGGGTCTGTGCACACCATCGTACAAAGCAGGATGCGACATTAGGCAGCAGCAATTTGAAGTTGCATTATAAACTTGAGTATCACAACATGCATTAGAAGATTGGGGGAATCTCTGTGTATCTTATGTGTATCAACTGTGATTGTGTGTAGGTGAGGAATGGATATAGGTATAAGTTATGAGTAAGATTCACTCGAGTTGATCATACTACAACTAAGGGCTTGATGTCATTCTAGTTTGGTATCAGTAGTACACTGATAGGCCTTCGGTTAGTGCCTTCAGTAGGAAGGTATTGATGTATATATTATAGGTATCAGTAGTGGCGTCATTAGTTTTTAGTCTACTGTATTTATGTACTACTATTTGTGTATCACTGACTGATGAATGTATCAGTTAGATGTGTTTTTAGTGAATGCTAGTTAGTAATTATCAGCTAGGGTAAAGTTTAGATTTTAGTTATTTGAGTTAGATATCAAATTAGAGTAAGCTAAGTTTGTCTAGTGTCATCTAGCATTAGTATTGATATTAAGTTGGTATCAGTTATATTAAGTTAGTAGCAGTTATTATAAGTTAGTAAGTCATGATAGTATAAGTTATGTACTAATTGTATAGTATTAAACATATGTCAGAGGGAGAGATAGAGAGAGAGAGAGAGAGAGGGAGAGGGAGAGGGAGAGGGGGAGAGAGATAGAGGGGGTTAGGGTTAGGGTTTACACCCTTCGTGACAGTGTTTGTGTCGTGTATGTGTCAGTGTGTGTATGTCGTGTCAGTGTCAGTGTCATGTCTGTATCTGTGAGAGAGAGAGAGAGAGAGAGAGATCGGGTTAGGGTTAGGGTTTACACCCTCTGTGACAGTCTGTGTCATATTTATGTCAGTGTGTGTCGTGTCTGTGTCAGGGTCATATCGTGTGCATCTGTGAGAGAGAGAGAGATCGGGTTAGGGTTATGGTTTACACCCTCTGTGATAGTCTGTCGTATCTGCGTTAGTGTGTATGTGTGTCGTGTCAGTGTCATGTCGTGTGCATCTGAGAGAGAGAGAGAGAGAGAGAGAGAGATCGGGTTAGGGTTAGAGTTAGGGTTAGGGTTTATACCCTCTCTCACAGTCTGTGTCGTGTCTATGTCAGTGTGTGTGTATCGTGTCTGTGTCATATCGTGAGCATCTGTGTGTGTGTGTGTGTGTGTGTGAGAGAGAGAGAGAGAGAGAGAGAGAGAGTTAGGGTTTACCTAGAGGAGGAGGAGGAGAAGGAGAAGGAGAAGGAGGAGGAGGGGGACGCCGGAGTAGGTGGCTGTGGAGGACGCCGGAGGGTGCACTTCGCCGGAGATAGGGGGGAAGAGGGGGGAGTTTTTAAAATTTTGGGAGAAGTCTTCGACAGAAGGAAGGAATCGAAACCTATAATAAAATTTTAGCGACGTTTAGCGACGTCAACTTATGACGTCGCTAATAAAAATAGTTTGCGACATTATAGACGTCGCTAAAAACGTCGCTAAAAATAAAAAAAAATGTCGTTAAACGTCGCTAAATTAAAAAATTCAGCGACGTTTAGCGACCTTAAATAAGCTTATAGTGACTATTCTTTAAAAAAACTAAACATCGATATATGTCGCCAACATCGACGTATAGCGACGTTTATTTTTGGAGTCGCTGAAATCTTTAATATTAGTGACGTTTTATTATGACGTCACTAAAAATGTCGTTATTTTATCATATTTTGGTAGTGGACGCAACAGTGTCTTGGAGAGGGCATATCGCACGCCATAGTTATTTCCTTTATTTTTTGCTTGTGAGTAATTACGTCACGCAAATCATGCGAAGGGTGTTTTACCTTTGCATCCTCTTTGTGAGTCTGGGTATCCCGGGAACATGGATGCACATGTGATGTATTTGCTCCCTGATCTGGGGTTCGTATACGAACTTGCCCCGAGGTACCGGTGGAGACTTTTGAGACAGACCCTGTCCATTGGTCCCTATGGGCTTGACGCATGGGTTAGTCCTATACAACTTTCCATCAGAGGCTCGCGTAATAGTTAGCGATACCTGTTGGCAGTCGGTCGTATGAGCAGTTGCTTAAGCTTGACAGGCTTGCACTTCCCTGGACTTCTTCAGCTTAGTAACCGCAGGCGCGTAGTATGAAGAGTCAAGATTTGGATTTTCGTCATTCTCAGTGGGTCGCATAGGATCTGCGCCGCATGAGATACAGTAAAAAATAGAGGTTCTGTCGCTATCAGGGCCGCATACGGGCGTCTGTCTGCGACTGTGAGTTGATCCTGCATGGATAGTCTTATGTGGCCTCCTTCTTGGCCGCCTAGAAACTGCCTCAGCACCAGAACGTCTGGCATCGTAGTATTTTCCTCTGCCAAAGTCTGGGTGCTGAACAATTTTTGAGTCAGCCCGAGATGCCGCATAGACGTTGACGTTCTGGGTGTTCATCTGACGACCGTCATTGAAAACAGAGTGAGAGGCTGTAAGCGTCTGCTCCGCAGCTGGGTGGGGCACAACTGCCTTGGCCACCCACGTTCTGCTGGTCTTCTTGGGATTAGCTACCCTTGGCGAAGGATTAGCACTTTCTTCCGAGAGCATTTTCTCGAACACTTGCTGGTCAAAGCGGACCACCAGCATCTTTTGCGTCGAGCCAAGCTTGGCCACATCGGACTGCATAATCGACTTCTCAACCGAGGAGAAGGAAGTCCTCAACAGAGTTGCCATCGTGTTTGCCATTAAATACGAAAGTTGGAAATAACTTGATTTAATTGAACAAACTAAGAAAGTACAAAGAAAAGTCCTAGAAGACAATCTAAGTACAAAGTTATTTTCTGGGGGGTGACGATGGAGGGTTAGGAGTGTAGCAACTCTCTTTACTCCGTAGAAGATCTGATGCAGAAGATCTTCTTTCTCGCTTGAGTATAAATCCGCAGATAGCCAATCTTGTTGTATGAGGGTAATACTCTGTTATTTATAGTTGTTCAGTGACCGCATGGATTTTGGACCGCATGGACATTGAGAGTTGCCATGTGTCTTCTCCTAACAGAAATAAGTTACAACTGTGCACAAGAATCCAGGCTTCAACTGTCACGTGGACATTGGTTAAGATTTTCTTGTTGCTGAATATTTGTATGGTGCTTATATGTTTTAGGTGCGACTTGGTCAAATGGACACGTGATCGCTATTTGGTTGGAGGGAATCACTCGGTTGTAAGAACAAGATTTGGCCAAAGATGCACGAGACGCATGGAGTCTGGAATACATGGGGCCAGAGACGCATGGACTGCATGGAGTCTGGAACGCATGGGCCAGAGCCGCATAGGACGCATAAAGTCTGGAACGCATGGGGCCAGAGACACATGGAGTCTGTAACGCATGGGCCAGAGCCGCATGTGATGCATGGAGTCTGAGATGCATGGGTCAGAGCCGCATGGGATCTTTTGTCGTGTTGTACACGTGGCTCTACACTATCCTTGGAACTTTCTTCTCTTAGTGTTTTCTCGTCCTTCGAGGCGATCAGAAAAATCTTTTTTGTCAAGATTATGTGTCAGGCTCTATCTTTGTTGTCAGAACGTCATGTCAGGTCGACCTGCGGCCAGTTGTCAGGACGCTCGTTTGGACCGCATGGGTGTCCCTTTTCTGGACTGCATGGTGTCCATGCGGTCCAACATCTTTTGAGTTTTATTTTGGGACGCATAGATGTCGGGCACATGGATGCACATTTTTATGCTTCTACAACACTTCCTTCAAAGTTTTCAAAGTGACAAGTTTGAGATAATTTGAATAAGAAGCATGGACGAGGTATATTTGGGCCCCATAATGGCGACGTGCCACATAACCATATTGTCGCATAGTAGATTTTGCCAGGCTGTCCGATCATTTAAATGAGGAGATTTTCTCTATATTTGACCGAATCTCTTAGGGTTTTGTTCTATCTCCTGACACGGGGTTCGAGGCATCAATTTTCGAGGAGATAAAAGAGGATCATGCAGATCGAGGTGTCAGGTTCATCTCATTAACCGCTCATGACCAAACCAACCCAAACCTTGCGGTTTCTGAGGAGATTAAAGAGATAACTTCAGACTCCACAATTAGTAAGCTGTACAAGTGATTGGTTGATCTTATTAATTGGACTTTGTTGTGATTGTATTATTCTGTTAGTAGCCTAGGAAAATGGACTATCATAGTGTGATAAATTCAACCCTTGTCCTTGTTTGGTTGTAGGGTTGGACCTTTATGCTAGGATATGCCATGGACCTAAGTTATGACACATAACCTATATTATTATATATTTATTGCTTGGGTTTTTGTTTCTCCATTTCGTGCTTCGTTTGTGGTACTTGCTATTTGGCGTCTAATCCCACTACTTTTGCATGGGCAAGTTTTGAGCCAGTACCTGAGGATCCATCATACTTTCTCCTGACTCATGGCACGTACTAGGAACATGGCCACCGATGATAACTAGTGGATTTTTTTCCCTGCTCCTCATTGTACATTTTACTCTTTTGGATATTTAGCCACCGGCACCTGTTAACCGACAGGTCTAGACATTACTTCCTTTTCATAACTGTATATAAACCAGACTACAGCTGTAACACTATCATGTACTTTTGTTATTCCACCAGCTCTTTATTTTGTATAGCTGGTCTCCATAATATTTTGATGAAAGTATTTGTGACGCCTTATTGCTTTATCATATATGCTCTATTATTACTATTTCTTGTTTGATTGATTGAGACATAGATGTTCATGTGACCCTAAGTGACCTTATTGTAGCATGCACCCCCTTATCTAGTTACAGTCGTGATCGCCGTACGGCGTATAATATCTTGTACGGGGTAGCTGGCCGTGTTCGTCTCCGTATTCTGGTACTGGGCGTGACAACGGAGGAGGAGGAGGCTGGAAGAGAAGAAGGAGGCAGATCCGGCAAGGTGGAGGGATATGACGAGGGGTACGGGTCCAGAATCCTCCTTCTCCTTCCGCCCTCGCACCCCGCCGCCTCCTCCAGATTCCTCTTCCTCCGCCTTCTCCAGACTCCTCCTCCTCCTCCTCCTCTCGTACCCTCCGCCGTACCCCGCCGCCTCCTTCAGACTCCTTCTCCTCCGCCTCCTCCAGACTCCTCGGCCTCCTCTCTCCTCCTCCAGACTCCTCATCCTCCTTCTTCCGCCCCCGCACCCTACCGCTGCCGTCGCCCGCCCATGCACCCCGCCCCTGCTTCTTCTTCTTCTTCTTCTTCTTCCAATTTGGGTTAGCCTGGAGCAATATTTCGATGACAAACTTGTAAATAAAAAAAGAAAATTTTTGAGTTACACCTCACTTTATTGGTCATATTTTAAGGTTCACCCCAATGCTTTACCATAATATACGAACTCCTCCACATTTTACGGTTTTCGTCACTGACCGACGGTCAACGCGGTTGACCAAAATTTTTGGACAAAAATACCCCTAGTCCCCTTCTCTCTCCTCCCCCTTCTCTCTTCTCCCCCTTCTTTCTCCGGTCGACCAACGACAATGACAGAGAGCGCACGGGGGGGAGCCTGGTCGGCGTAGGGAAGGGCGGGAGAGCGCGGGGGAGAGCGGGGGAGCACGGTGGCCGGGGGGCGCACAACAACTGCAATTGTGGGGAGGGGGCGTTGCTGTGGGGTAGTGGGGGAGCAGTGGCAGGGGCACGGAAAACCTGGGGCGGGGGGCTCGAATCGGGGTGATGCTGAGGGTGGGGTTGGTGGTGGTGAATGTGGTGGGGAGGGGGGCGACACCGTAGGAGAGCGGGGGAGCGACGCCGTGGGGGAGGGGGGTGGCGTCGTGGGGGAGAGGGGGAGTGGAGGAGCGGCGCCATGGGGGAGCAGGGGCATGGTGGAGGGGGGCGACGCCCCCTAGGGAGCGGGGGCAGTGGCGATGGTGGTAATGTTGGTAGTGGTGGTGGTGTTGATGGTGAAGATGGTGTTGGAGAGGGGGCGGCGCCGTGGGGGAGCGGGGTAGCGGGGGAGCGGCGACGGCGGTACTGATGTTGATGTTGGTGTTGGTGTTGGTGTTGGGGATGACGGTGGTGATGGCAGAGGGTTGAGTTGGGGAGGGGGGCTGAGCACGACGGGGGAGGCGGGGGGCTGCCGACAGCTTGGGAAGAAGACGGAGGCAGTTTGGTCCAAAAAATTGGGTCAACCCAGTTGACCGTCAATGTTGGACAAAATTCGTGAAATGTGGGGGATGATTTATATTATGGTAAAGCACTGTGGTGCATATTGAAATATGACCAATAAAGTGGGGTGCAACTCAAAATTTCTTATAAAAAAAATCAAAATTTGGGCTAGCCTAAGTAATTGTTGGAGTGCCTTTAGAAGGCAAATTCTAAAGGCACTACATAAATTGCTTAGGATAACCCAAATTTTTTTTTCAGTTTATTTACAAGTTTGCCATCCAATTTTTTTACTTGAGGGCAGCCCAAATTCTCATATAAAAGTCAATGACTTATATTTTTTAGCCCAATTTTTTTAGGACTGTCATAATATTGACAGTACTTCAAATTGGAAGGACTGTCAACATTGTTACAGTCCTAAATAATTACGACAGTAAAAAAAATTAACAGTGAATGACTGTCAATTTTGTTTACAGTCCTAACAAGGAGGAAAAGAAGAAGTAGCAGCAGCATCAAGGGCGGGGTGCGGAGGCGGGCGACGACGAGCAGGGGCGACGCGGGGCGGAGGTGCGTGGCGGACACTCGCGGGGTGCGTGCGGGGTGCAGGGTGCGGGGGCTGCGCGGGGCGGAAGCATGTGGGGTGCGGGGGGGGGGGGGGGTGCGCGTGGCGGAGGAGCGCGCACAACGTCGACGTCGGCAGCAACAACAACATCATCAACATCAGCATCAACAGCCCCCGCGTGCGCGCCTCCGCCTCCTCCCTAGTCTCCCGCCGCCGCCTCCTCCTCCGGCGGTTGGGGTTGGGGTTAGGATTAGGGTTTGATGGTTTGAAAATTTGAAGAAAGAGAGTAAAAATTTAGAATGAAGGGTTTTGGAAAGGTTTGGAGGATTGGGCTATCCTGAATAAATTTTGGGATATTATAAGTAAAAGTTACAAAAATATGGATTATAAGTATCCGTTTAGAATTAGCCTTAATTTACGAGTCCATTTTTGTTCACACTTTTGTTCACACACCAATACCATGGTGTTTGTTCACCCCCCAATCGGGGGGAGCCATGTGGCAACCAAAACCATTTTGGGAGTGGTTTTGTGCACTCCCAAAATGGTTTTCACTCCAGATTTGCCACATGGCTCCTCCCGATTGGGGGGGTGAACAAACACCATGGTATTGGTGTGTGAACAAAAATGGACTCTTAATTTACGGTCCTAAGCTTACCATGCCTGTGGGTCCCACCCTGAACACCGGAACAAATCTTGACATCGCGGCATCGCCAGGCAAATTATAAGGGCACTACTACTTTTACTTGGGGCTAGCCCAGGATTGGGGCTAGCCCATTAATGAGCAAAGTTTACTCACACTAGTCCATTAGTTTACTCATACTAGCCCACTTTGAAACCCTTCTTCCCAAACCCTCCCCACCCCACCGGAGCCCTCCCCCCTCCCGCCGTCCTCCTCCGACTCCTCCCCCGTCCTCCACCGCAGCCTCCCGTCGCCGCCTCCCGTCGTCGTCGCCGTCAAAACCAAAAAAGAAAATGAAAAAATAGAAGAACTGTCAAAATTTGACATATATGTTGATTTTTAGGACTGTCAAAATTTTGACAGTCCTACCAATTGGAAGTACTGTCAAAATTTTGATAGTCCTAAAAATTCAACATATATTTTTAGGACTCAAAAGTTTGACAGTCCTACCAATTGGAAGGACTGTCAAAATTTTGATAGTCCTAAAAATGTATGTTGAATTTTTAGGACTGTCAAAATTTTGACAGTCCTAAATTTTTTGACATTGACAGTCGACAGTCTAAAAATCATGATCTAAAAATTTTGACTGTCAAAATTTGACATATATGTTGATTTTTAGGACTGTCAAAATTTTAATAGTCCTACCAATTGGAAGTACTGTCAAAATTTTGACAGTCATAAAAATTCAACATATATTTTTAGGACTGTCAAACTTTTGACAGTCCTTCCAATTGGTAGGATTGTCAAAAGTTTGACAGTCCTAAAAATATATGTTGAATTTTTAGGACTGTCAAAATTTTGACAGTCCTAAATTTTTTTTTTCTGTTAATTTTTTTTTGTTAATTGTTGGGGGGGCCAATTTCAAAATATCCTTAAAATTTCTATCCTTAAAATTTGGTAAAGTATTCTGTTATTTAAAATAGTAAATTTATTATTGGTACATTAAATATTTTGTAAAAAAAAAAATTTACCAAAAGTAAAATTTGGAGGTCGAAACATCATTTTTTTGCGATTCTAAAAATTTGGAAAGTCCGTCAAACGGTGAAACGGTTTATCCCGAAATACTTTTCCATACGGTCATTTTGGCACAAACTGGAGCTTGTTTCGATCTCCCAGTCAAAAGTTATGATACTTTAAAATTTTATATTTTATATTTTTGCCTGTAATATGTACGTCTTACTTCGGATGAAAATTCTCTCTACACGAATTGTGTTACTCTCGTCGAAAACATACAAATCGACCTATTGTGTGACGAAAAACGATTTGAAAACAAATAGTTATGGCCGTTTAAAGTCTGATCGATGGTAGACGTAACATTCGTACGGTAGATTTTTTTTTTTTTTTGGGTTCAATGATAACATATTTTATTTTGGATGTTAAACTAAATAAAAAAATTCAAAATCCAAAACTAACTAAATAGAAATAAACTAAAAAAAAAAAATCCTGACAATTAAAATGAGGACTGTCAAAATTTTGACAGTCCTCATTGTTTGTGGGACTGTCAAAATCCTGACAGTCCTAGTTTTATATAAAATTTTCAGTGGGTTAAAATTAGGACTGTCAAAATTTTGACAGTCCACATAGCTTGTGGGACAATCAAAATTATGACAGTCCTAACAATTTGTAGGACTGTCAAAATTTTGACAGTCCTTCAAAGTGGTAGGACTGTCAAAATTTTGACGGTCCTGATTATAACAGCCCCGAGTTTGGGCTAGCCTCAAGTAACTTTTAGGATGGCAAACTTGTAATTTTTTGTAAATTTTCAATGTACTAGCCCCGAGTAAAATGTATAGTGTCCTTATAATTACCCCATCGCCCCCCTCTCATCTTCTTCTTCTTCTTTTTCTTTTTTTCTTCGTTCGTTCGTTCGTTCTTTCCAATGGCAATGGCTCTTTCTTCTCACTTGATCGGGAGCCAAACGCTAACCTGTTCACTCTTCTCCAGAACCCACTCCTCCTCCTCCTCCTCCTCTTCTTCTTCTTCTCCGTCCCTCCTCCGCCAGCCCCCTCGATCTCGTGCCTTTCCTCCACTGCTGAACTCATCATCCTCCTCCTCCTCCCTTCGATGGAGAGGGATTTGTCTCGTCGCCAGAGACGAAGAGAAGACCAAGAGCGACTCCGATGGAGAATACGAGGTTTGAGCTTCTCTTTTCCTTCAGCTAGCTATGTTCATAGTTTATTCCTTACTTCTTCTTATTTCAAATTTAGTTATAAAGTTCCAATTTTATAAGGATTCTGATTCCGAATGCTACTTATGATTGTGGGGTTGCAAGAATTGTGATTCGTGAATAGTTACAGTAAGCTCATCATCATGTTAAATTCTACTTCAGTATTGTTTGTGGATTGATTGATTCAAGGAATAAAGAGATTTTACAATGTCATTAATGTTTTTAAGAGTGTTGGAAAAATATAACTATTAACCCTTGTTGGGCATGTCTAGGATTGGAAATTAGGGGGGAATAGGAGGGGCTTCATATCCCATTGTTGTGGGAAAGTAATTCCCAAGGTCTCCTTGGGAATAGTTTTACTTTCCTAGGAATGTTGTTTGGACAATAACACCCTCATTTTACTTTCAAAATGTCAACTTCTATCCCAAACATGTAAATTTAGGTAATAGACATGAAAGGGTATTTATGAAAAACTAAATAAATTAAGATTTTTTTTCCATATTCCCAACATAACCTAACCAAACATGGGTATGAGAATGTTGAATTCCTTTTCCATGGAAAATGAATTCCTAGGAATACAAAACCTTCATCCAAACAACCCCTTAGATCTAAATCTCGTCTACTGCGCTATTTGAACATATAGACCGCTGTGCGAATTCAGCTCTCAGCTCAAATGGGGATTCGATCTGCGCGGCTGTGTTGGAATAGTATAAATACTTCAACTCACAATCCTCACAGCGAGTTTGGAGCTGTGGTGCCGGTGGAAGGGCATTCAACTGGGAACATGATTGCTACTTAATGAAGACAGCGAGGAGCCTTATAAGTTATAAGGGCATGAATTGTTTCTGTGAAGTAACCAGAGAAGATGCGGGAGTGTCCCCTCTTCAGTTTTTTTTTTCCTTGCTGTTTCTTTGAGGCGGAAGAAGAACATATGCGGTTTTTGAACTAGCGCATGTTTACTTAGTGAAATGGCATGTGATGCAGTCGAGGGATCGGATCTTGATCTGTCTTTAATAGGATCAGGATTCCATTTTTCTTGTGAGGACTCTTTCTCTTACTACCATGCTTCTAGAAATAAAAGGAATATAGCATTTTTGGTTCTTTGTCTTCCCTAAAGTTTACTTATGGTTGTCTTAAACGTTGAAACTGTTCGCCCTTCGGAGTTTGTGTAACCTCCACTTTTCATTTATTTATTTATTTATAATTATTTATTTATTATTGTCATGATTAAATAATATTTAGATAGTGATTAGTTAATTAATCCTAATTAGTATTTAGGTTAGAGTTAACCTTGGTTTAGGTTAATGGGAGATTGATGTTTAGGTTAGGGTTAATCTTAGATTAGAAAATATCTAGATATTTTTAATCCCACCTCTTCATAATTAATATCTAGGGTAAACTTGTAAATACCCTTTCCACCTCTTCGAAACAAATACAAGAGAAGCTTATAGGAGAAGCTAACCTACACCTCAACCCCCCCACACCCCCATCAAGTGGCCGGCCATATAAACCCCTCCACCACTTCACTTCACTCCACTTCACTTCATTTCCTTCTCCACTTTTCCTTTTCCAAATTCCCACAACCCTAAACCAATCTCATTCTTCTCCAAACTCCTCCAAAAGAAGAGCAAAAGCTTGGAAACTCAAGGAGGATTGCTAGAGAAAGCTTGAGGCTAGAAGTAAAGTTTGGACTTAGCTCTTGAGTCCAAAACTCATAGGTTGTACTTGGGAGTCCTTCCCAAGAGGTAAACCTTACTTTCCTTTAGATTTTATGGTGTAGAATTAATCTAAAACCCATAGAAAATTCACTAATAACTAGGCCTAACTTCTAATGTTAATAATAGGTTCTAATAGACTCCTAGGTAATAAATCTAGGTGTTTTAATTAATGATTTGTAACACTAATGAATTGGTATCTACCAAGTGTTAGTGTTGTGTTCCCAAGGATTTTGTGTCTCAATGAAGCTGTGTTTGTGTCCATGTGTCCTAAATATGATACTTAGCGTCGTGTCAAAAGACTACTTAAAACGCATGGGTTAATATAGAGTTCTTGCATAAACAAGGTTAATAAAGTATCTTGGTTTGGTGTCCTAAATTGTAGGTGTGTAAAAATATACACAAGGGTATTTATATATATATATATATATATATATATATATATATATATATATATATATATATATATGAAGAGTAATATATATATATATATATATATGTGTGTGTGTGTGTGTGTGTGTGTGTTAAAGAGGGGGGGGGGAGTGCAGGAAGCATTAGCAGCAGTAGTAGCAGCAACTACAGTAGCAGCACATGCAACAACAACATTAGTGGTAGCAATAGTAGCAAGCAGCAGTAGTAGCATCACCACCACCTCTTTATCTTGATCAAGGGTGAGAGTGAGTGCCAATTGTGAGTGAGTGTCAAGTGTGAGTGTTTAAGTGAATGAGATGTGTAGTGAGTTTAGTGTCAAGTATAGTTGGTATGTTATGTATAAGATACAAGTGGGTATCTTAGAGTGGGTTAGATGTGTTGTGTATATTTGGGTATGATTCATGACAAGGTAAGTGTCAAGGTAAGTTGGGTATTGATTTGATAAGTGTTATGGTAAATACCAAGGTATTGGAAAACCAAGGTATTGAATTAGGAAACTGAAAGTGTTATATAAGGTATAATAAGTGCTATAATAACCTACAATATATATATGAGTTATATATGCTACTTTGAACTATATAAACTATATTTTAGTATAAAATACATAGGTATCACAAGTAGATAATATTAAACCTATTATAAACCTACTTAGATAAGTTACCACTAGAGTTGGTAATTGAACCTAGAAACCTAATAACTCAAGAGATAGAATAAACTTTGTTCATTTTTATCTATTGATACAATTTATTTATAAATAGGTTTTTTGGACTCGGATTTGTTACCGGACACATATCACCAGCTCAGGATGATAGACGAGTACATTCTCTGATTGTTTCATACTTGATAGTTTCAATACTTCATGTTCTAGCTATGTCTTACTCTCACGTTTGATACACGGGTTGGTATTGTATGAATTCTCAGTTTGAATGGTGATTCTTATGTTGGTCATGTGGTGCAGGTTGGTCATATTGTTGTTCATGATCATGTATCTCATGTCTATCTCGCTCAGTGATTTTTCATGTTTCTAGAATCATTGTATCATGCCTTAAATCCATGAGTATTAGTCGGGGAATGAGGAAATACTAAGTAGATGTGTCATCAAAGCCCGTCTTTCATGTTACTTTCATGTGAATAGCAAATCATGCAATTCACATATGATTATGCCAGATCCATTTCGTGTAAATAGCCATCGACTAATGTGCCAGATTACCCTAGCCGATAACTTGTTGAAAGTAGTATTTTAAATTCACTTAGAGTGTTTACAGTCTCTCCTTTTGTCATTCCAATACTTTGTTATCACATATCGTAGTTTCTCATGATTACTTGTTTATCACAGGTTATCATACCATGATTCTGATTTACCGTCTTTCATGTATTACATGTTTATTATAGTCTTATAGTCTCTACCATATAATTGGAACTGCTTTCATTAATGTACTTTCGCTCCAATCCTGACATGGATATGTTAAAAAATTTAGGAGATAATTTTGAGGACCAGTTCACTACATATTACGGGGCCCAGGAGGACCTTGTAGCCAAGATTGATTCTGCCCTTCCGGAGGATCAGGGAAGCCTCATAGCGGAGAACTAGGCTCCAACTACTTTAGACAACTTATAGAACACTATTATATTTGTCCGAACTTTGTCTCCGGTAGTGTACTATCTTATGTAATACTTTTGGATCTAAACTCTTTGAAGTTGTTTGACTTAAAACTATGGAACTTGATATATATATATATATATATATATATATATATATATATATATATATATATATATAGATCTTAATGTTCGTATTGTTCTTCTGGTGTTATTTTTCTTAGAAAATGTGATATGAGTACGATGATTTATTTCATATAGATTGCATGAGTTGTTGGATATTTGTGAGTTACCAGACAACGTTATTCCGCCGAGACTGCGGCGTAGGTTGAACGTACCCATGTACTCGTGTCCGAATTATTGGGTGCGGGTTGTGACAGTTTGCCATAAAAATTGTCCCGCGATCCAAGTCTTGTGAAAAATCTATTTCCCAGGATAAAGGGTAGAAGAAGATGTACTTCTTTAGGTATTTTTCATTAAAAGTTAAGTGTCTACGATTCGGTACTTCTTTTTGGAAAGACATAATTGTTAGGGTTGTTTGGAACTTACGAATCTATTTTAGTTTTAAATTCTTTTAATGATTCTATATTATGCTACTTGATTAACTTTGAAACTTAAAAACATTATATATTATGTTACATCTTCGTTCCTTAATTTCCACGTTCTAGATAAATGTATTTCATGTGGAATGAGCATCCCAAAAAAAGCCTATCCACAATGTACCGTGTACCAGGACCTCCGAAGTACCGTGTTCCAGTTTTCATCGATGTTCTAGCGTTCTAGATAACCATGGACCTAAAGGATTGACATTATCCATCTGACTAAAATATGATATTATAATAATCCAGATTGTGTCCGAGGCATTGTGCACTGTACGTAGACTCATCTGTCCACAAATTGGTAACTTGAGGAATGATGCTGTGGTGAGAAGGCAATGCTTTTGTTTTCCATGCTCATTCCATAATACAAAATGAAAATTGTTTTATTGAAGTCAGATTCTTTAGCTAGATTGTATTAACCTTGCAGCACCTCGTGTTTCAACTACCATACTGTCATAGATAAAAATCAATTAGGTTGTTCACTTATATTTTGATTTATAAAACCAGGCATAAAAGGAAAACGTAGCTGAAGTTAAACGTATACGAAGATAGACGGAGATTGCTACATATAATATACTAGAAGTCCAAACGTGTATTATACAAATTCTAAGGTAGCAGAAGACCCTGCTATTCCTGTTATGATGCCATTACTCGTCTGTGCCAAATTAAGATACACAGTTGGCAGAGCTGCTGCAATTAGTTACCTCATAAAGAGTTAGCAACTGCTAGTTCATGATTCTCTGAAGTCTGCAGTTGTTTAATATTTTGGGAGATGTCCAACAGGAAACGGATCTCAATACTTATTATTTGAATTTTGTGATTGATCATGGAAACCACTCAACAAGGCGAGGTTGGTTATAAAATCATGCCTTGTTGAAATATGATTATAGTATGCCACCTTTTACAAAATCATTTTGTTGCATAACTTCCATGCTGCAGGACTCTTCACCTTTTACTTGATAGAAAGAAAAAAACTGGGTTTAGGTAGGCTACTTTTACAAGTTCAGGAGTATTCGGGTTGCACCACTCAGGAAGTTATGTGAACATGTAGACGTGGGATAATGGTAGAGATCCTTCTTCATCACTATTGCAACGATGTAAAAGTTTTAGCTTCTCACAGCCATTACATTGTCATCATGTGACAATTAAATTGTACTTTTGCTTACCTTATACAGTGGCTGAATTATTTATTTCGTACGATGTAAAATAATTTCTTGGACCTTCTAAAGTCGAAGGTTGCAGACAGTCTTATGTGGCGTTTGGACAATCTTATTCTTACTGTGAACTTGGAAATTTTGCAAATATTAGGAGCTTGTGGATAGATCTGGACTATGTGATCCCTTGTGTTCTGTGGATGATGTAAGCTCACAGGATTTTGAAGCCAATTACCAGCCAAAGACTGATCTGCTGAAAGCTATAGCTATTCTTGCATCAGCCTTAGCGGGGGCAGCTGCAATTAATCATTCCTGGGTAGCTGCTAATCAGGTCAGTTTCCCTCCCTGCAGACATTTTTTTGGATAATGGGATTTCTTTTCCCTCCCTTTCTTTTAATGCATGTGTGGCTTTTTGTGGGGGTGGGTGGGTGGGGGGATTTCTGATGTGTTCCTTTAAACTCATCACCCTAATATTACTTACGTTGATAGTTAATGCTATGGGTGACTATTGAAGTTTTTTAATTTAAAGTATCTAATGTTGCAGGATGTTGCTATGGTTTTGGTCTTTGCATTGGGGTATGCAGGCATCATTTTTGAGGAATCTTTAGCATTCAATAAAAGTGGAGTTGGATTGTTAATGGCTGTCAGCTTATGGGTTATCAGAAGCATTGGGGTATTGTTAAATTCTTCATTCTTATAAGACATGCATAACAAAATTTGCCATTTTCTTGTTCTTAAAAGATATTCTTATAGTTCCCATTAAAGTGTGACAGCTGATATATTGCTTAGTTCTTTTGGTCAATATGTAGTCATGATATTGTTTCTTTAAATATACATGACCCTGAATGATTGGTTTGATTCAAAGAGCTTGTCATTTTTTCTTCTTTCATTCACGTTAGTCCTTGAGGCACCGAAAGCTTGTTGCATTGAACTATCAAATTGGCATCACGCTCCTCACATTTTTCTTGAGACTAAACAGTGGAATTAATATTTCCCTCATCACATTGTTGGTTTGATTATAAGTAGCCTTGGTTTAAACCTGATGATTTAATTGGCATATTATTAATGATGCACTGAAGACATTTGGATCATAAAAGGTTATCATCATGATTGAAGCCGTTTTCCAACAAAATGTGGTTTTCTACAGAACACAAGTCAAATTCAAGAAGGTCCATAAAAGAATTGACCAAAATTTTACAACGACTGGCCAACTTGACATCAGCCTTCTATATCTTTGTGCCAGATTACTGGCGAAAGCAAGCATGAGAGAGGGACTTGTCTTAGAACCAACAGGGCCAGTGGTGAGTAGGTAAACCTTCTTCTTTGGTCTCCCAAGTTCCTGTGGACTGGGAAAAAGTCAAGATGAAGAGGTAAATGATAAATTGTCATAGGGAATCACTCCACATAAGGCACAAGTCAAAGAGTCAAACAGAATTGTGTTCTCCATCTCAATACAGAAGATCACCAGATTATTTGCAAGGTTATATGTACAATTATATGCTGAGAGAATTTAAACAGCTTGTAATATCTGCCAAGTAATCTCATCTACTCTGATGTGATGCTAAGTTATTACTATCTCTGTATAATGTTAGTCATACCAGGAGAAGTTTCTCAGAACCTATGTGCATCTATTAGTGCCAACTTTAAAATGTCAACCAAGGTGTCTCGGCAGCTGCCACGGGAAGACTATGCTGGTGAATGGGTATTGCTAATAACGTCAAGTCATACCAGCCTCTTACTAACACTTAAGCTCATTCCGTCCCTAACTTCCAACTCGGTAGTTATCCTTCAACGTAGCATTAGAGAGTACAAAATAAAATAGATAAGTTAGTGGATTATATTTAGTTGTAAACTTGTAAGATCTTTCTACATGCTCTCTCTTTAACAATTTGATGTATAAACAATGACTAAAGTGCTGTATACTTGTCTTTCAATGTACCTATAATGATATTAATATTTCTTCGGATTTTGCTCAAAAATGAAGATACATGCTCCAGCCTTCTGTATGGAGGAATCATTTGGCTGCTTCCATTCTTTAGGTTATTCAAAGTAGAACTTGATTTTTTTGCATCTATTCTTACATCATGAGTCCTTGACTATCAAATTGTAGTATAAATGTTTTTTTTTTACTGCTTTTCTATTTTATGTCTTCAGGTTTGCTTGTCCATGATTATCTATCTGATCACCTTTTTCCTGCGATCATAATCTCCTATTAATGTGGCATATTTTCCTGTGTGTGATTCTGTCCTGTTCTGTAGGCTCCTTCAACAGATATAGCTGTTACAGAATTAACTCGAGCATCTGCTGAAGTCAGTGAAATAGTGTTTTTCTTGCTCGGTGCTATGACAATAGTGGAAATTGTTGACGCACATCAAGGATTTAAGCTGGTTACTGACAACATAACCACAAGAAAACCTCGAATTCTTCTTTGGGTGGTGGGTAATACGCCTTACTCATTTTACGGGATGCCATGCTTGCAAGGTTACTTTGTCTTTCCAGTTCATGCTTGAAGATATATTTGGTTTAGAGAAAGTATATCCAGATTTAGTTGGCACTTGGCAACTAATATCTCCAACATAATTTTATTACTATTGGTCATAATGCAAGTATTTCTTTCATGGAAATAATATACTACATACGTCTTTGATCGCTCTGGTATGATCCATTCTTTGCCTCCAAGTTGATGCAGCATACTTCTTTTTGTCAAGCCTTTATCATCTGACAGGACTATCTAAGTTCTTCATGTCTCAACATGTTTTCACAATTTCAATTAGCATTCAATTTACCTGAACGCCAGATTTCACTATTGAATCATTGATGAATATCAGGTTTTCACTTGAGAAATGGCTATAGTGAAATGGCCTCCAAGTCGATGCAGCAAACTTCTTTTTGTCCAGCCTTTATCATCTGACAGGACTATCTAAGTTCTTCATGTCTCAACATGTTTTCAAAATTTCAATTAGCATTCGATTTATGGCTATAGTGAAATTGTTGAAAACTGAACCCCAGATTTCACTATTGAAATCAGGTTTTCACTTGAGAAATGGTACTCTCTGAAGGAGTCGATGCAATGTGTAAATGTTATTATTAGGTTCTAAATATGATGAGAACACATCTTCATTGTCAAATTAAATGGCTACTGATGCTTCAGAAGTCACTGAGGATACTAATTTATGTTGTATGCTAGGAAGCATGGACACTTCAAAATGCTTGTTGTTTCATGTCATGCCCATGTTGGACACATATCAGACACATCACAGACACTTCAAAATACACCAGGACACACCAAAATAAGTGCCATGTCCATAATCCATGTGTCATATTCGTGTACGTGCAACATAGGTAAGAGAAAACTCTTAAGTCCTTCCTTTATTACATATGTTGGCTGGTCAAATTTCTTGATAAATAGTAGTGCATACAATTCAAGGTTATCTTAATAGATGAACAACTAGCATATAATAGCGATAAGCTTGCTTCGATGCGTAATAGATGTGCCAAAATCATTAAAAAATCTCTTAAATTCTGTGTAATAATTTCTCACCTTTTAGTGCCTCATGGCTAAAAAAAATACCTGAGATGGTTTTTAATTCCTTCTCTTCTTTGGCAAGCATTATGAAATGCTATAATATATTCGACGTTGTGGTTAAGTTGATTGTGAAGAATGCTCTCAACTTGTTTTACATTTTGGGTACGTTTGTTTGTAAATAGCTTAACTTGAGTGAATGACAAAGATATCTACACAGTATTGCTTAATTTAGAATCTTATGAGTTTCTGCTATATGTTGTGTTCTGACAAATCATTTTTTGAATTTTCAGGTTGGTTTTGTCACCTTCTTCCTTAGTTCAGTTCTTGACAATCTGACATCAACTATTGTTATGGTTTCTTTACTACGAAAACTGGTGCCTCCATCAGAATATAGAAAGTAGGGTATCCGTTTTTATCTTTAGTTGCTTCTTTATGAAGTCTTTATTCTCAATGTTCCCAACTTTAATATTTTCTTACAAATGTGCTCATTTACGATATTGTGGAATATATAATAATCTTCTAATATCATCTGTGGGCGAGGATAAGTAATGAGAAAATTTCGTATACAATAACGAAATATATCTAAATTATCTATAAAGTAAAAACTTTAACAAAGTACGAATAACAATACAAGTCGCCAGTTAAGCTGGCGACTTTGCCGCGACTCTTATGACGACTATCTTTATTTTTCGTTTTTTTTTTCATAATTTGCTCAAAAACCGCCAGTGCTACTGGCAACTTTGGAACATGCAATATAATTGCCATTCCTACTGGCGGTTTTGGAGCGAAAGAAAAAAACAGCAGTCAAACCGTTCAATCTTTGAAAAAGTCGCCAAATATTATGGCAGTTTGAGTGCCGAAAAAAAGAAGAAGCCTGAGTAACGACTATTTTATAACGTTCACTTCCAACGTTATTCTATTCTTCTCTACTTAATCCCACACTCTCACTACTCCCACACTCACTCTCCTACCACATTCGGGTACTCTTCCACTCTCTCACAGAATCTCCCACTCTCACACAATACTTCCCACTCTTCACAGAAGCACTCCTCCATTATGAGATCTTCAAAAGTTCTTCCATACTCTCTCCTACAATCTCAAGAAGCTTTCTCATAGTGCCTACAAATTCACAACATGGATGCAAGTCTAGATATAATATGCTCTTACGGAGGTACATTCAATAGATTATCGTACGAAGGAGATAGTAACCATTTTATTTTAGTGAATTGTAATACTACGCTACATAATCTACGAAATATTATTGTTGATCAGTTTGTTATCCAATATAACTTTATATTAAAATATATTTATTTTGAAACTATTTTAACATTAGACAGTGAAGATTCATGGAATTTTGTTCTTCGAAATAATTTAGGTTCATCATGTATAAAGATTTACGTTACTCCATCATTAGCAGATTTTGACACAAATACTATTGCTAGTAGTTCACATTTTTTTGATAATCCAAGTTATAATGTTGGTCCTACTTCAAATCAAATTGAAGAAAACAATGATGATGAAAGTAGTGATGATTTAATTGAAAATTTAGATAAAAATTTAGACGATAATGAAGATAATAGTTCAGTTTTTGACACTCCTGAATTATTTTTTGGTAAACGATGTGATTCTCGCACTATTTTTAGAGATTATATATGCAGTATAGCAATTAAACATAATTTTACTTGCTCGGCTAGTTTAAATAATGCTAAAAAAATTGTATGTCGGACAATGCACGAAACTCGTCATCTGGTCATACAAGAAAACTAATGTAGCTGCACCCCATGCATGTCGCGTAGGATTACACATCTTTTAGAAATGACAAAAAGAGCACAGTGACCATATTTCCCGAAGAATTGGAAAATAGAAGAGCACCACATAATAATAGTAAGTATGCCCTTGTGCAACACATGATCTGAAAATAAGATTAATTATATCAGCTAAACTAAATAGTCTTATGACATGAACTAGTGCAAAAAATATATATATACATACCCGATGGTCATCTACAGAAACTCTTGCATTTCCAATGCGATCGATATGCATAAAGTTAGACCGGAGCCAATTGAACCTGACGCGATTGACTTTTCCTACGATCGTTGGCGGCGGCTCCACACCAAGGTATGTCCGAATCAGCTCATTAGGCTTTAACTTCATATCAAAATATGTATGATCACCTATAATGGGTAATGCTAAAATCTATGCAGCATCCGCTAATGTAATCGTCATTTCTTCAACGGATAATTGAAATGTGTTGCATTGGGGCCACCAACGTTCAATGAGACTCAATATCAAGTCTCTATCATGACGTATAATTCGGATATAGTCAACATATTGAAAACCAAATGACTAAATCAAGACAAATTGGACAGTAGTCAACTCCCATCCAGATCGACAATCACCATGCATCCTCAAACGTTGTTCATCAGTATAATCATATACCTCTCCATAATATATCAATCGTGATAAATGAGACTCACGTTGGATTACTACGTCATTAGTTGCTCTACCAAGTATACGACCATCATTTTGACTAGCCATATATAAACTGAATTTAACGATAATTAATTAAATTAGCAAATCGCCTTAAGCATTGACAATATGACAACAAATGAATTATATTTTAAATTATCTCGTTTGATGTTTCTTTCCTTCTGTGATTTTTTTCTCTTCTTCTTTGCTGCTTCTCTCTCTACTTTGTTTTGCTCTCTGTTTCCAATTCCTTTTATAGACGAATAGAGGGAAGAAGTGGAAAAGAGTATTGAATGAGCTGGAGGGAGAGTAATGAATAGTAATAAATATTGATTGAATACTTTTTCAAAGACTTAATGATTTTGTCAGCCTTTTGACTCCTTTTTTCCTTCTTCTCGTTGAAGCTGTAGTCAAGGGCAGCCTTGCTCCAAAACCGTCAGTAGATTTGGCATTTTTGAAACATGTAATAGAGTTGCCAGTGGTACTAGCGGTTTTGGAGCTTTTTTTTCAATAAGAAAAAAAAACGAAAAATGGAGACGGTCGCCAGAAGAGTCGGCGACTTTAGAAGTCGCCAAACTATCTGGCGACTTGTATCGTTATTTGTATTATGTTAAAGTTTTTACCTTATAGGTAATTTTTATATATTTCGTTATTATATACGTTATTGGTGAATTTAAATGTTGTTTCGTTACTATTTTATCAAAGCGGATCGGTTCAATATTTTCTCATATGATCATAGTCAATTAGATTTGTTTGTTGTCAGTGAGTTTTTTACTTCGATCTGGGTTACCTCCTAATGTAGTGATTTCTGCGTCTTGCTAGCTCGCTGGTTTGGTGCATGGGAGTAAAACTTCTTACCAGTGAATTTCTCTTCCCTCTTATTACTTTTCTACAATTCATGACAGGTTCCTAACAAGGTTTGCAGTATCTGTATCGAAAATAGTATCAGACCCTTCATATGAGTATCGGGATCGACGGTATCAGTTTTGGATTAGAGTATCGGATTTTTTTTGTACTGGAAAGAAAATAATTATTAAAATTTTAGAAAAAATAGGCATTATTTTAAGTATTTCGTTTGTTGTTTCTTAGTAGTTTTGAATGAAATAATAATCATCTTGAATGAAATAGTAGTCACCAAAGCCGATTGGTTTACCTGCGATAGATATTGTGCTTTTACACCCTTGTTGATAGGTCTTTTTCGTTCAATTTTCTTTGTCGAATTGACTGGAAAAAAGACCCCCAATGAGGTATCGGTCAGTATCGGGTCGGGACATGCCAAACCGTATCGGTATCGGCCGTATCGGATCAGTATCGGCCGATACCGCAAACTCTAGTTCCTATTCCACCACACCTTTGTCTACAAATCAGGAATCTTATTCCAATTCTAAGCTTGTTCAGACTTTAGAGTTGATCCGCTCTTATTGAACTCTAGTTGTTCCAATCATGTTCTTGCGCATGGATCCAACAAAAAAGAATTTATCCCAAACTTTTTGGTGTTAGAAAATACAGTAATAAAAAAATTGCCACTGGATCTGCATGCAGGACCTCCACTTGCACATGTATGGGTTCTTTGTCAAACCTTTGTAAATACCAATGTATATGTTGATAAACTTTAAAAATGAAAATATCCCTCTTCTAACCTTAATCCCTGTGTCTACCTCGTCAATGTAGTCCTCCCTGGCTACTACTTGCTGCTAGTAGGTGCCTTGCTTACATTTCTTTGTCCTCTCTCTCATCTCTCCACACCCCATTTCTACTACCATTCCTGCCTACAACGACAAATGATGATCACCGGTAGTGTTGTCAGCAACCTGCTTCCCAAAAACTCTCCTCTTCCTCCCTCGAGATTTGTTCAGTTCTATCTGACCGATAGGGAGAGAGTTTGAGAGAGCTATGGGGGAAGCAAGTTGTTGACACTAATCAATGCTTTCTCTTGCTACATCCAACAAAAGTTGTGGGGATGAAGAGAGGGTGGAGGAGGATTTTTGAGAGAAGAGGGAGAAGATAAAATGAGTGAGGTAGTAGGTTGACTGACGTCAGCACTTGTCCTTGCTATCTACTAAGGAGGTGAGAGGAGAGTGAGTTTTGGTGGAAAGAGGAGTAAGGGCAACAATGATAGGTTGTGGCAGTTGTGGGCGAGGGCCAAGATAGTTAAGGCGGCACGAGGTAGCAAAGACCAAAAGACCTAGGTGGGAACCTGATGGAGTCTAGTGGGCCTTATGACTCAAATTAGGCTTATGTAGTAGAGAAGCTTTAATTCAAAAAATGGGATTTCAAACATTGTAATCTTCACTAGTATCATTTTATTCTCAACAATGGGATTTAATACATTGTAGAGTGAGAACATGGTATTGAGTAAGTCCAATAATGATAGGTTGTGGCAGTTGTGGGCGAGAGGTGAGGTGGGCCTTATGACTAAGTCTAAAACTAGGCTTATGTAGTAGAGAAGCTGTAATTCAATAATGGGATTTCAGACATTGTAATCTTCAAGAGTATCATTTTATTCTAAACAATGGGATTTAGTATATTGTAATTAAAAAATGACGGAGACCTTTTCTTAGAATTACCATAATTGGGACTTGGATGTTGACAGCTGTTGGATCGTTTGGTTTCTCCATTGGAATTGGGAGTCTCTATGGCAAACAATAAAAAGTTCAAAAAATGAGAGTCGGGGAGAGAAAGACTGAAGATTTTCTTGAGGTTCAGGCTAATTGTTGGAATCTCAATCGTTACAGACTCAGAGTGGGAGCCCCCTGGTCCTTGGCAGAGGAAAACAAAAGCAAAATGAGAGTCAGAGACTCATAGAGAAAGAGTAAGATACTTACAGCGGACGAGAGTATTCACTCGAGCGTTTGCCATCAGATACTTGGAGTCGAAAGCACTTGGTGCCCGTCGGAGGAAAAGGGAAGAGAGTTATAGTCGAAAGCACTTGTGCCTGTTGGAGGAAAAGGGAAGAGAGTTTAACATCTTTTAATTTCTTATATTGCATTATTGGGCCGAGGTTAACATCTTACAGAGGAATGGGTAGGTCAAGGTCAAGTTGGAGTCGATATAAGGCACTCACCTGCAGTGTTCAGGCGGTCTGAGGTGTCCACCTCAGTACCTCGCAAGGTATTAAAAATCGGTTATCAATATAAATCATGATCTGCATTCCCTTCCTGCTATAAGACCACATCACTGATTTAGTGATTATATAAGGTTGTCTGCCCTTTGTAAAATGGTCATATCATACAAGCATCATCATGTCAATATACAACAACAACAACAACAACAACAAAGCCCTTATGCCATTTTTTGGGAGTTGGCTGTACCATCATGTTAATATCTAGGATAAAAAATTGTCAATTGTATATGAAACCAATAAACTTCCTGCATCTCACCAAATTTCATATTTACGTCTCTTTCACAATTACCTCGGTTACATGAATTCACCATATACAGGGGCCAACCACATTCTAGCCGAGTGACACCCCCTCCCCCACCTTCAAAATGTTTCCTGCATCCGCCACTGACCATATAGATAGAGTTTCGCTTTCCAGGAACACACGGAATGCTTGCATATTGGAACATGGTACTTGGTTTTCCAGGGAAAGTTGAAGGGGAGATTAGTTCCTTTAGTTGTTTCCGTTAGAACTTTTTAGAGTTTAAGACTTATTTCTTTTTTGAAAAGACATAATTACTAGGATTGTTTGGAACTTATGAATCTCTTTTTATTTTTGAATTTTTGATGATGTATATAATGGTATTTGATTAATTTTGGATATTAAAAATATGTTATATACTATACTAGACATTTGTTCTTAAAAACGTTCCACGTCCCTGATAAACATATTGCATTTCGAATAAGCGTTATGAAGAAGTTTCTCCCTGCGTACAGGGACCATCCGTGTGCCAATTCCGTTTTGTTTTGCGTCCCTAAGCATTCCACTTTCCAGCTAACCATGGTCCCTTTTACCTCACACATACATAAACATATATAATGTATGTTAATATGCAACAACAATGCCTTTATCACCGATCTTTTCAGACTTATATGAATCCTTTCTTCCATTTGACACTGTTAATAGTCATCTCCGCTGTAACATTAGCAAATTCCATATCTTCTTTACATCCTCTATCAAAGTTGGCCTACCCATAGTTCTAGAAGGTCCTTTAACTACAATCCTATCACTCCTAGCTAGTGTGTCTATTTATTGCCATTGCACATGTTCAAACCACCTCAAAACACTTTTCTTTCATCTTATTACCCACAACTGGTACTACCTCCAACTTCCCACTAATACTCATTTCTTATCTTTCGACGTAATGCCACTCAACCTTCCTAACATTCTCATTTCATCTAGGTTCATTTTTTTGACGTTATTTCTTGATGTCCAACACTCAATCCATAAACATGGATGAATGGTCTTATATCTGACTCCTAGAGTTCTCAATTCAGTATTGTACGATGACAAAGCACTCAGGAAGCAGTTCACTTCGGCCATCCTGCTTTAATCCTATGAACAGCAACCTTCTCAATATCACCATCATGATACCAAAAACTATCACTCCCGGGTATTTCTTGGCTATCATAGAATGTATTTGAATGTATTGTCATTTGTAAGATATTGATAATTTCAGCTGAATATTTCCCCTCATCTTCTACATAATGCTAGTAATGATCAACTGAAGTACACATTATACCAAAATATTTTGAGCCACGTAAAGTATGTTTCACTGATTCATATCTTATCTTTAGGTTATTAGGAGCTGTTGTAGTAATAGCAGCAAATGCTGGTGGAGCATGGACACCTATTGGTGATGTTACGACCACTATGTTATGGATTCATGGTCAAATATCCTCTTTGAAAACCATGCAGGTAGGTTTCATTGATACCCTACTCTCGTGATGTATAGTTCATTTTGCCCTGTTTATTAATATGTTGTATGCAGACTTCATTTGTATAGAGAATAATTATTTGCATTAACAAATATTAGCCTTCTGCTTGATCATTTAATTATTCATTAATCTATAAATAGTAGATAAATAAACCACATCTGAAACTTCCAAACAACTTAGTAACAATTCTTTGATATGTACTCTCAGCAATAATTATAAGTCCACTGTCCCTGATTTGACATTTAATAGAGGAACAAGTTTTACATACTGTTTCATAATTTCCAAATTTATGCAAATTGTTCACCAGTTTAGCAATAGAAATGTCACCACAAACTTTGGGTCCAATTTCATGTTTTAAAAAATATCATTGGCATCATTGTTGTGATCTTCACTTCCTAGTGAAGGTAAATTACTCTTAAGCTAAGATAGCTAAATTGCTTGAATGTACTTCAGAAGGCATGTTAGCTCTTATTAAGGCATGTTAGCTCTTATTTTTCTGATTCCTGGTCATTCATTTGACCTTAAGTTGAGATGCACTTGGTCTTTGTTACCACTGAATGCTTCCTTACAATCACTTTCACCATACTCCTTTATCAGTGCTACACCTGTCTTCTAATATTGTGACTTTCGAGTAATGTGCAACAACTGCATGCCTTATTGTGGCAAGAACATGTTGTGATTAAGAAATTTAGAAGTATGTTTCCATTTTATTCAAAAATTATTAATTTGTTAAATGTTTCTCTTTTCTTTTCCCGTTGCCAACCGACGCGAGATGCATGGCTAGAAATGTACCTCTCATATCTCTAGCAAGACGGTTGGTGTCACATGACCTGATTTATGGAAACGTTGGTTCCTTTCGGAGGGAGAACCTTGACTGGGATTGGAATATATTAATTCCACTTCTTCTTCAATCAACCATTCGCAAAGTAAAGTGTGTATTTGTTTACTTTGCTGTAGATAACCATGATAGAGTGATATGGAAGTTTTCGGATCATGGTAATTTAACTTATTTAAAGGAAGGTATCATTCCAGTTTCAGTCCCTATGAAATCAAACACACGTGGATCATCTGAGATCTATGATATTTATTGCTTTAACACGTCCTTCTTACTATAGAAATACGACCAACGATTCAGCAGCTAAATATTTGGTCTTAGCAAAGCTCTGGAATGCTCCAATGATGTAGCTACAGGGCATCTGATGACACTAGAAAGATTTAAGCATTGTAACATTCCTCAACTTTCCTAAATAATTCAGTGTCTGTCTCACTAAAACAACTAGAGAAATTTAATTTAAATATCAGAAAATGACTAAAATTAAATATTAGAGAAAATGTGAAAATGAAAATATTTTTCTTTAGGGAGATGTATTTTCAGTAAAGCACAAAATGAGCCAAACTGGAACACTTTCATAAAAAAATATGTTTGAACACTTCCATAGATTTTTAACTAATCAAATATAACTTCTGAGAGGGCCATTTCCCCTACTGTAGATCTGTATATAATGTTTTGCAACTTCTGCAACTAATTTCCCATTCAGCAGTTGCTTCTGAGTTTACTGCCATTGTTTTTCTTGTCTGTCTTAATTTCTGCCACCACATATGGGTAACTGCAACAGCACACTGTAGAGAATATAATACATGGCTAGACCCTCTCTCATAACTACCTTGGGTAGGAATTTGTCCGACTGTGTTCTAATAGGAGAAGGCTTGGATGATAATGTTGTATGATAGCACCTGCTTAGTGTGTATTTGTCCTGTTAAATGTTGTTGGAACTTTGTTCTTTTTAAGGCTGTCAAGGTCAATTGCTTGCTTTGTATAGCTGGCCCAATGTTGCTTAGCGTATCCATTTTCTACAATATGCAGAAAATTATTGCTACAAAACTGTTATGGGTGTTCAATCTAGCAATAGTGTCTATTACCATTTTAGTCATTTGTTGTAAATGTTTTTTGAATAAGTAACAAATAACAATGATTTAGCAAACCTGCATTACTAAGTAATTGTGGAATATATCATCATTCTAGTAATAATGTTCAGTGTAGTAGTTACCTTCTTCTTTTGTTTTGCTGCATAGGGGTAGTCTTTTGTTCATCAATTACTGATTAGAACTTAAACTGTGTCCTGGATCGTACTTATTTCATTTATAAATTCACTTTTCTAGTTCTCTCTCTGTTTGTGAAATGAATGTCCTTGAAACTGACAACATTCTGGGCTGCTTAATTTGTCTTTGCTGGCAGAGTTTGTTTATCCCTTCGGTTCTTTCTTTAGCTGTTCCGCTGGCTCTCATGTCCCTTGCTAGGTATGCAGCATTAACCAGTAACTAACCGTTAACAGTTCGATGAGATGAATGTAAAATAGATGCTCAGTCATTTGTCCTTTCATGTCATATAGTGAGGTTAATGGGGAAAGTCAGAAATCCTCGAGTATGTTAGCATCAGAACAGATGGCTCCTCGAGGACAACTTGTTTTTGCTGTCGGCTTAGGGGCTCTAGTGTTTGTTCCAGTGTTTAAATCAATCACTGGCCTGCCCCCTTACATGGGTATGTTGTTTGGACTTGGTGTGCTCTGGGTTTTAACAGATGCAATCCATTATGGAGATTCTGGAAGTCAGAAGTTGAAAGTACCCCAAGCTTTATCCCGGATTGATACGCAAGGAGTTCTTTTCTTCCTAGGAATTCTTTTATCAGTGAGCAGGTACTTCTGAATCTTGTCCATCCTGATTATGCATTTTAAGGTTTGGTATCTTCACAAACAGAGTATATAATATACACACTTTTTACCTTGTTATATTTGTAGAGGATTTCTTCTGTATGAGTTTTACTGAAGTTCTTTCCATAACCAAGAGGGGTGGTTCATTTATGGGCATAATCTGTGAAAGTGTTTCATAAATCATAAATGCACTGACTACTTATATAATGATATTGTGGGAAAATGACACAAGATGTGATCTCCAACTAGTATGGGACAATAAATAGTTTGACATTCTTTTTTCTCAGAAAGGATGGATCTCTTACGCACCATGATTTAATATTTCACAACTTCTCAGTGATCTTCTGATTAAGTTGGACTTGAATATTCTTTTACGAATGACCTAGCCCACCAACTTTTACCCCATCGGCAACAAAGCTGAACTCCAGTTATCAGGGGGCTATGGAGATTTCTTATGATACATACCATTCATTGTCATGCTATGGATGATACATATATCTATTTAATGTTACACACTGTAGCCACTTTATACAAAGTATTGTTACAAAAGAATTGTTTCATGTTAGCCACTTCATACAAATTATTTAACTATATATGAGATTGTTGATTTAAGCGATCTTTTATATATATATATATATATATATATATATATATATATATAGAGAGAGAGAGAGAGAGAGAGAGAGAGAGAGAGAGAGAACTTGAGGTCAAAAGAATTGATAAATACCTTTATTACTAAATATCCAGTTAGTAAATTTATATTCTATAATGGATTTTGGGCTTGTGAAAAATGCAATGAAAATGCATAAACATGTTAACAAATTGGTTTTGCTGCTTCTCCAATTGGCTGCACAATAAACAAACCTATAATGACCACCCATGCACATATATCAACTATAATAGATTCCAACCACTGTTTGATCTTAAATTCTCAGTAAAGAAATAGAGAAGATAATTGCAAAAGACAGATGCTTGGTTTTATAATGCTTTAACTCATTTCTCACTCTATACTTCTATTTCGAGCTTAGTCATCCCCTGTAGATTCTCCTCTGTTCTGCTAGGGCTTGACCTCTCTTTAGTCCCCATAAATCACATCTTTGCAGATGAGAAACCTATGCAGCCAAATACTAGAGTTCTTTAACGTCTGACATGTAGATAAAGCTTTTGATATACCTTGACGCTGATAAAATTATATTCTTCACTTGACAGTCTTGAAGCTGCTGGGATTTTGAGGGAACTGGCAAATTATCTTGATGCCCATATTCCAAATGTTGAACTGATTGCAAGTGCTATAGGCGTAGTATCAGCAGTTATAGACAACGTTCCACTGGTTGCAGCGACAATGGGAATGTATGACCTGACTTCATTTCCCCAAGATTCTGAGTTTTGGCAGCTGGTTGCTTTTTGTGCTGGTACTGGAGGTTCCATGCTCATCATTGGCTCTGCAGCGGGTGTTGCATTTATGGGAATGGAGAAGGTAGATTTCTTTTGGTACCTCCGCAAGGTAATTAAGAAGACTTTATTTTTTCTTATTTTTGAGTAAATACAACGAATAATCAATAAGTTCAGGCAACTCTTTAGATTGTTGCTTCATATCCTTCCTCTCCATGCATATGTGATCAATGTAGCTAACTGGAGGTTTTGCAGTCCCAATTCTCTTTCAACATAAAATTTTGTTTCTTATTTGCAGGTTAGCGGCTTTGCTTTTGCGGGATATGCCACTGGAATAATAACATACCTGGCAATTCGAAATATCCACATCCCGTTACCAACTTCCTTGGCGCAACTCCCTTTTCTCTCAGGATCAATGTTAGATCTCAATATGGTGCTTCCTTCGCTACAAAATCATGCATTTTAGCCATGCCTCGACAGATGCTCAATCATTTCTATGGAAAGAGTACTAGTTTAGTACTTTCAGATTACCGAGTACATCGGTAAGGGTGCATCTGCCATCCACTTATAACAGAGAGGAAGGTTAAGTTATTCCCAAGCAGAAGAGGAGGGTAAGCAACAAGCAGCAGCATCTCTCGAAGTCCCGTTGATGGAATTATATAAACATCTTTCAACCAGAATAATTTTGATCCAAATTAAAGTGTAAATTGTGTTACTAGCTGTGTATCTTTTCGTCTGCTTTGGTTGTATCAAGTTAGCATCCAGGTGAAAGCTAGTGCAATCTTGTAACTTTAGATGCTATATATTTTTCAGAAGTTCTGAAATTTTGAGTTCATTTAATCATTAATCAGTTGGAACTCCTCATTTTCCTTGTGTTTGGAGATAGGAAAAGGAGTTGTTGGGAAGTCTGACACCAGATCCAGATGTTTTGATACGAGATGTTGGGATCGAATACGTCTCTACAAGCGTTCTGACATCGTGTTTGAAACTGACCGCAGCGAAAACTTAGGCCAACTTACCGGAGATAATCAACTCCTGTCTAACAAAAATCAAGTACAGATAAAGACAACGTATATGGTCGGTGACTATGTCACTTGGACAAATCACAATCAATATAATTCAGGTGAAATTACAAGATTGACAAATACCAATGTTGAACAATTTGTCCTAATAGGTTCAATCCCCTCACCACACTAAAGAAGAAAAGACAGAGATTACAATAAAATTATTTACCCTATCCATAGCGGTTTCCTTGAACGAAGACGACGACTCCTCGATTAGATATCATCTTCTTTCTGTCTTGGATGGCAAGCCCTAAGAGCAAAGTATGAATTTTCACTTAGATCTCTTGTGGACAAGTACCCTGAATCTCCACTTTGTGCCTCTATCCTCAACCCATATATATAGTTAAGAAACCCTAGTTTAGGTCATAGGAATTCTTAAATAGGAAACCCTAAAATAGGAAACTCATTAATTAAAATAGCAAGTACCAATTATGGACGTTCAAATATGGTCAAATTAAATATTTGATACAGATTTGTAAATATAATCAAATCAAATATTTGATGTAGATTTTCAAATCGCATCAATCAAATATTTGGCCATATTTGGGCTTCAAAATTTGCTATTACCAAATTCAAACTGGACCCAATATACTCTCCCTCCAGTCTGATGAGAGGGTGTCGACCCCATGACTCCTTAACTAGACTCCATGTCTGTCGCCCTGCGACAGAGTTTCTGCTCCCCATGCCACCGATCTCCGATTTCCCGCTTCTTCGTATCTTCCTTCGTCTCCAGGTCTTCGACCGTCACATTGACGCTAGCTGTCATACGTAGCACCTCCTGCACCACTGGGATCCTGCCGATATCAATGACACGGCCAAGACCGAAGTCCCTGACAATCAACCTCACCATAAGTCTTGGTTTTCTGTCCCCGACTTTCGTCTGCTACCAGAATGTACTACCGTTCCAACTAGCTTATTCACCCTCGGCTGTCCCAACCAAGCGGGTGGTGTGATTATTTCGAGATTTAGACTCGTGAACCTGCCCACCTTCGTGACCGACACTGAATCTTCCCCGTACACATGCATCCTCGAGCAGAACACCATGCACTGTGCATGCCGTCGATAACCCACAACTTTCTCAGAACTGTGCAAATGGAGATGCACCCGCCTTTGATTGAGTTTGATGCACACCTTGATCTCCTCGCTGGTTTCGAACTGCTGAAACCAATGTCGCTTCGTAAAGCTTTGGTAAACCATTCGTCACTAAAACCGGATCCATAAAACAACCCCCACTTGGAGATCGACCAGTTGTCATGGGACCGACAGACTGACGCTCAATCTTTGGCTCATTATCATTCGTTGCTTTGTCTCGACGAACTGAATCCTCTGTATCACTCAAAATATCTCAAGACCCTCCTCAGCAAGTTTTCGATGATCCACTAACTTCTATCGAATACCCCTCGAGCCTCCATCCGATGTATGTGTCCTGCTTGTACAACTCAGCGGCTTGAGCATATATATGCCACAATATAAATCTCTTCGAGCTAGTTGTTGGGAACCCTGCGTAAGCATCCAATCTTTGTCCCCAAACACGCTGCGACAACCATCATCCGTCAGCCTCCCTACCAAAACCAATTAGTAGCACAAACTCGGTACATGTTGCAAACCCTTGAGAACGAGCTTCTCACCTAGCTCCGTTGTCAAGTGCGCATCACTGATGCCTACAACTACAGTCGTCCCATTGTTGCCTATCTTCACTCGTCTAAACCTACCGCCGTGGCATGAAGTAAAAATTCTCCTCTGTGGAGTGGCGTGATACGATGCCCCCGTGTCCATAACCCAACCACCGCCATGACACATGCCACAAGATTCCTCTGCGTCGGTTGCTGCGATGATGATATCTCCCATAATCGTGAGATCCTCCTAATCATCCTTGCCTTTGGCCTTCTTAACTTTGAGCTTCATGCAATTCCTCTTGATATGACCTATTTTACCACAATGGTAGAAGCCCTCCTTGCGGTCCATATTTGCAAGATCCCGAGAACTCACCATGTCCTCTCCTATGACTTGTGTCTTCCATTCCCGTAGGAAGAAACCAGAGCATACTTCTGCGATGATTCAACTTTCTTACGCCAGACATCCTCATTCAACAAACTACTTTTGACTGCTTCCATCAAGACAACTCCATCGGGCACAGAGTTGCTCACCGACACCACCAACATCTCCCAGCTTTCATGCAGAGAAATCAAAAGCAGAAGGGTCTGAAGCTCATCATCAATTACCATATGATACCCTAAATTCCGTTTAGATATTGTGCCACCGGGGAACCCTCTGTGTACTTCTAGTTAATGAGTTGGCGAATAAGAAATGCCTTGTTGCCAGCGGTCTTCCTTTCATACAGCGAATGCAGCATCTCCCATAATACTTTTGCCTAACTCTCCATGGATACGTAGTGAAACACTGAATCGTCCAACCATTGGCGGATGAATTCAACGGCCTTCCGATCTAGTCATTTTCAGTCATCAAAAGCTTTGTCCGATGGTTTGCGATGTTGCCCTCTAACGGACCATGCAAGTCCTTGCACCAGAGTATATCCTCCATCCTTGGCTTCCAAATCGTCCAGTTTTCCCTATGAGGATGATCATACTTGTGTTCATCTGCTCTGTAAACATGGTTGCATCTTCCCTCTCGCGAACCTGAGAGCTCTGATACTAGTCGTTGAAAAATCAGACATCAGAGCCATATGCTATGATACTAGACGTTGGGATCAGACATGCCTTACAAGCGTTCTGACATCGTGTCTGAAACTGATCGCAATAAAAACTTAGGTCAACCCACATGAGATAATCAACCCCGACTACGAACACCAAGCACAGATAAAGACAACGTATATGATCGGGGACTACGTTACTTGAAAAAATTACAAACATACATAGTTTTAGCGACAGAATTTTCCATCGCAAAAATGACTATTTTCGTCGCTAATTTAATATAGCAACGGATTAGCGACAAAAATATGGCGTCACTTAGTGTCGCTGTCAAATTTTTGTCGCTAATTCATCGTCATGTCGACGGATTAGCGACAGAATTAGCGACAGAAACCCAATAACATATTAGTGATATATTATTTACGTCGCTGTATTTGGTGACGGATTAGCGACGGACAGGCAATGGAAACTGTGAGCCCATTTTTACTAAATTTTTTAGAAGCTCATCGACTGAATTTTCTTCGCTAATCCGTCACTAACAACGATGGACATAGCGACGAATTTAGCGACTATTTCTGATGCATATTTGTTATATTTTTGGTACTAGGCATATTTAGCGACGAAACTTTCCGTCGTTAATCCGTCGCTGAAGCGTCGCGGATCCGTCGCTGACCTAAAATTTTCTATTTTTTGTCGCTAATCCGTCGCTAAACATTTTTTTTCCAGAATAGAATCACTTACTTCCTACTCTTGTAACATTATACAAAATCAATCGGAGATTCAAACACATCAAATACAATCAAATATAAACGTATTAAATACAAGTGCATAGCCATAAATTATCATACACTACCATAATCCAAACATATAAAATTATGCAACCAGTATATCCAACAAATTGTCAAATTATTTTAAAAAAAATACATCAAGTCGACGGTGGAGGCGACGATGGCTGTCGGCTAGCCATGTATTGCATCATAACTGCAGTGATGAACAGCTGTAGATCCAGAGGAGCCGTCGGAGGAGCTGGAGTAGCCATCATTGGAGCCGTCAGAGGAGCAGGAGCTATAGGAGGAGCAGGAGCTGTAGGATCACGAGACTTTGTTAGTTGTCTAACCTGCCTCTGTACCTCTAATAGAGTCATCGTAATCTGCTCCAAACTCATAGCACCAGAAGGAATGCTGGGGCCGGGCTATGATGGAACTGGAGTAGCCGTCGGAGGAGCTCTGGAAAGAACCGACGGTTGGGATGCCAACGATCCAGTGCCGTACACGCTGCTGCCTTTCCCTCTTCCGACAGCTTGTACCCACCGATCGTTTCTCTCAGTCAACGTACTGCTCTCATCCCCACCCTCCAACGTCTCATATGTCTCCTATATTTATTTATGTAAATATGTTTAAATATCGTAGGTTAGGATTAATTTTTTTATTGACTACAACTAAGGTTATGTTTAGAATTAAGTTTAGATATCGTAGGTTAGGTTTAGAGTTAAGGTTTTTAGATATCATAGGTAACAATATTAAAGTTAAGGTTAGATTTTTAGGGTAAACAAATATAGTTAAATTATAAAAAGAATGTAATTAAATTTTGTTGACAAAAATTAATAAACACAACTTACGTATGCTTTTGCAGCCTGCTCATCTACGAGCTTCCCATCCTTCTTCCTTTTGTACGCCCGTTGGAAGATTGCGGGAAAGTCGATGGTCTTCAGGTCTCCCCCGGCTTTGATGGCCTCCTCGCACTGTAAAAATTAAGTAATTAATTAATAAATAAATGAGAATGACCAAAAATTGATCTAGCAAAAAATTATAATAATGACCATCCGTCGAAAATGCTCGACGGTCGGAATGGATCCACCCGTGTGGAGACCACACTTAGCACGAGATGCTCTCGCCTTTTCGTACTTGGCCTTATAGGCTGGGGCCTCCATCTTCTCCCAGAACTCCTCCTTGAGCCACTCCTTGCGAAGATCCCCGGAATATGACGCCAACGCCTTCTGATCATTGATCATATCCCTAAACCTTTTGCTGGAGACGGTCTTGTAGCACTTTCGGATCGCAGACTCTCTACGATCCGGCCACCAGTACTTCTTCTGTAAATTTGAAAAATATTTTTTTAGCATTTTAATCAAAAAATTATATATTATTCTAAATAAAAATCTTATACGTACCCCCAACATATCCTGCCAAATGAATCGTCGATCCAGCGGGATGTCACTGAAGTTGATATAAGGGCCATGAAAGTTCTCCCGCATAACGTCCCCCAGATCAGTGCCAGCCTTGGTCGGGAAGAACCTGAAATAAGTAAACAATATACAATTAGAATAAAAATAAATAAATAAATAAATATGTGAATTGACAATAAGTACTTACGTTTCTCCATCGTCCCATAGCTCCGGACGATCGATATTGGTTGGTGCTCTGGTAGAGTAGGGGGATCTGCAAATCCTGGACGACGGACATATACTCCGTGCTCCACCAGGAGGCCTAGATATGAATTTTCTCCAGTAGGAGCAACTAGTGGAGTACCGGTGTACTAGTAATCGTAGCAGTCGCAGGAGTAACGACATAGGTAGAAGTTGAGGGAAGACCGAAAGATGGAGTAGCTCCCCCCACCGATGAACGTGTATATGGCAGGGATAAACCATCCTCGGCATCTATGAACTCGTCCTCTGATGGTCGTGTGCGACCTGCATCCGGAGTAGTTGGAGGGTGCTAGGAAGAAGATCATCTATAAACCTGTCGTCGTGCTCATCCTCGTCCCGCCATAGGTAAATCTGACAATAAATAATGGATGGTATTATAAAATAAATAAAAATAGTGACATCAAGACATCATAAAGTAATGGATGGTGTGGTGAAACAAATAAATACTAATGTGATGGTAAAATAAATAATAACCGTGTTATTAAATAAATAAATAAGCTAAGCTAATACATATGTGTCTACGTACTAATCTTCTTCATCTTTTGAATCATCATCGTCTTTCGAATCATTTTTCGAATCGTCTTCATCTTCTTCATTTTTATTTTTACTTTCACTACCACCTTCATCTTCCAATTCTTGTTTCTAGTTTGATACCTCCATATCAGAGTCCTCCTCTATATGAGGTAGATCTTCTATGTCAATCTCTTTATTAACTCTATCATCCTCTACGGTAACATCAACCTTCATACCATCAACACCGACAAAACTCATATATGTAGGTTGAGGCATGACCACCTCATCCTCCTGGTATGCTAGATCCCTAATATTATATGTGTTTCTAGCTTTAGTTTTGCGTACAACCCAACAATCCTTATTATTGCATCGTCGACTAGGATAGCTCGTATAATACACTTGAACCGTTTGACTAGTCAATACAAATGGTACAAAACCTACATATATTTTTCCATAATTTATATCAACAAATCCAAACTGGTTGTCAATTTTCCATCGTTGCTTTAGTATTGTGTCAAACCAATCACATTTATACAGTATAATTTTTGTCTTATAAGAGTATTCCTGCTCCACGACATCGCTTAGTACACCAAAATAGTAGAATTTTGGATCCTCATCGTAGACTGAATCCCTCACACATATTCCAAAGTTCTTTGTATAATTAGTGTCATGACCCACACCCGGTGTAGGGGTACGAGTAGTGAACAACAACCAGCCTACGTCGCAGTATCAGTGGTAGAACGTTGTTTGGGTAAACTATCTATCTAGCAATAATGATCATCAAGATATATAATGTCGCCAATAAAGTATAAATACTCAATCACAGATCTATAAGATAGAACAATCACACGAATATGATATAAAGAACTGAAGAGTCAAATACAACTCACAAGAAAAAATAATATCCAATGAGTCATCAAAATATAATAATAAATACTAATGTCAAATACTGGAGATAAATCTGGTCACTAGAGATGTATGTGCCCTGATGACAATGTGCCCTGATGACAATGCACGATTGGACGGTGTTCTAGAGATGTATGTGCCCTGATGACAACGTCAAAATAGAGGCAGATGTTAACCTCGTCTTCAATTCTTCAAAAGCAACCTGGTACTCCTCTATCCAAACAAACTCCATGTCCTTTCTGGTGAGTCTGGTCATCAGCTTGGCAATCCTCAAAAAATTTTGTACAAACTTCCTGTAGTAGCCTGCCAGGCCCAAGAAACTCCTGATCTCTGCCACTGAACTCGGGGTCTTCTAAGACTCCACTGTTGTGATCTTCTTCGGATCCACTGAAATCCCATCACCAGTCACACCATATCCTAAGAGCTCTACCTTGTCCAGGAAGAACTCACACTTTGACAACTTTTCGTACAGGTTCTCATTCCTCAGCACATCCAATACAATCCACAGATGCTCCTTGTGCTCCTCTGGTATCTTCGAGTATATGAGTATGTCATCGATGAACACCACCATGAACTTGTCAAGGTACTGGTGGAACACCTTGTTCATCAAATTCATAAATACCGTTGGGACATTAGTCAACCCAAACAGCATCACCATAAACTCGTACTGGCCATACTGAGTCCTATAAGCAGTCTTTGGAATGTCCTCCGGTTTTATTTTTATCTGGTGGTAGCCTGATCTCAAGTCTATCTTGGAAAATACCTTGGCGCCTCTCAACTGATCGAATAGATAGTCAATCCGTGGCAACGAATATTTATTCTTGATAGTGAGATTATTTAATGCTCTATAATCGATGCACATGCCCACTGATCCATCTTTCTTCGGTACAAACAATACCGAGGCTCCCCACGGTGAAGAACTGGATATGATAAACCCCTTATCCTGCAGTTCATCCACTTGCTTCTTCAATTCAACCAGTTCGCTGTTGTTTACTCCATAGACATGCTGTGAAATTGGCTCTGCACCCGACACTAAGTCTATAGAGAACTCAATATCTCGATCTGACGACAATCCTGGCAATTCCTCAGGAAACACATCCAAGAACTTTGATATCAAAGGATGTGGCAACTCCTTGTATTTCACCATAACTCCATAAATAATACCTCCTCCCTGCTCTGAAGCTCCCCTAGCAAACTCAGACTCTGGCTCTCCTAGCAGGCTAAACAAAACTCTACCTCCTCTGCAATCTATACTAGCATGGTGTCTACTCAATCAATCCATCCCGAGTACAATATCGTAGCTCGAAAGTGGCATTACAAGTAGACACACACTCAGCTTTTGGCCTCCCAGAGTAACTTTTCGATCCTTGCAAATATCACTAACCAGGATAATGCCTCCCTCGGTCATGATCTTGAAAGTCCTAAGCAAAGACTGAGCTACCAAATGATGCTTCAAAGCAAAAAAAGAAAGATACAAAACTATGGGAATCACCACTATCAAACAATGCTAAAGCTGGAATATAATCAAGAAGAACAGAACCTGCGATGATATCTCCGGTAGGCTCAGCCTCCTTGACCGTCATAGAAAATGCTCGTCTCTGAGGTGCACCTCCCTGATGCTGGTACTGGGCATAACACTGCTGCTGGGTCGGAAGCGACGGTCCCCTTGGATGTACTGCAGGTGGTCTCGCCTGTGCTCTCTGAGCTGGAGCTGCTCTCTGAACTGCACGACGAGGGTTGGAAGGACAATCCCTCAGCTGATGCCCCTCGACGTCAAAATACAGACAAACTTCCAACCTCTTTCTGCAAACTTCCCAGATGTGGCCGAACTTCTTGCAGAAGTGGCAAAAAACTTGTTGTGACTGTCTCTGCTGCTGTTGTGGTGCCTGGTGAACCGATGCCCTAGCTGGAGTCTGGTGTGGCTGCTAAAAAGGCCTAGACTGGAAATAAGGACGCTTAGCAGGCCTTGCACTACTACTAGCCCCCATAAAAGAATTGCGATCTTTTTTGGGTTTCAAGCTCAATTCCCGCTCAACCTTGTGTGCCTCCGCAAGTATCTATGAATACGTCTCATAGAAAGACGGAATAAGGATCTTTATCTCCCAATCCAGACCATCACAGAAATAGATAGCCCGAACCTCTGGCTCCCTCACCAAATACTCCACAAATCTGATCAACCTCCCAAACTCTGCAGCGTACTCCTCCACGGACATGCTCCCCTGAACAAGGCTCTCAAACTGCCTTGCCAAGTCCAATCGGTCTGTCCGAGCAAAGAACTTCTTCTTAGAGAGGTTCTTGAACACCTCCCAAGACTGCCCCACATCACAAGAAGTGGCTCATTTCTGAACCAAGCACGGGCGATACCGAACAACTGAAGTCCTACTGCCTCAACCTTCATATCCTCAGCAAGATGGGACACCCTCATGAGACGCTCAATATCCTCGAGCCAATCATCAGCGTAGACGATGCCCTCAATTCCCTTGAAGACCTGAGGTTCCAGCTTTTTGAAATCCTGGATATTACCCGGCCGAAGCTGGGCAACCTGCAAAATAACTTGTTACTGGACAGGAGTACCTCTCTCTACTACGGCAAGGGCAAGCTGATGAGCACTCTCAATACCCTGTCGTAACACGTTGGTCTGCCTCTGGTGAGCCTCTGACTGGGCCCTCTGAGCCTCCAGCATCTCGCGAAACAATGCGAACATCTGAGTCGTATCTGTCAGCATAGAAAGTGGAGGTGGAAGTCCCTCAGACACAGCTGGAGCAGTCCTTTGAACTGGAGGTGGACCCCCGAATGCAGTGATATGCCAATCACCGGAGAAGTGACTGGTGCGAGCTCCCGGGAAGTCACAGATCTTTCAGAAGCTTCTCCTCCCTGCTGTGATCGAGTCTTAGGCGGCATCCTGATACAAAGCGAAAGAAAAGAATTAATATGGCACAAGAAAGAATGTACTCAAATGTTACGACCCGCACCCGATATTGGGGTACGAGTACGTGGGTACGTCCAGCCTACGCCACAACATCGGCGGTAGAACGCTGTCTTGGTCATAATACTATCTAATCAATCTCACACGAGTATCCAACTCCATTAGGAGACACAGATATCACAATATAATATAAAAAATACTTAATCACATAACTAAAGCACGATAAGATATAGAAGAAAATAAACGAAATATGACACAAGTCTAAACAAAATAAACTAACTCAAATAATAACATCCAAGTCTCAAAGTATGCCGAAAACAAATCCGGTACCATAAACTGCTAAAAGAAACTAACTGAATAACTAGTAATCCTGGCTAGACCTTCCGAAAATTACAACTGAACTACAAGATCCAAGCCTGAAGTTACTCTCCCTGTGGTCCATAATATGTCGGATACCAGTCCTCTAAGTTACAGTCTGGAAAAATATTTTCAGTCAGGATGGAGCAAAGTATAACCCAAATAACAGTTCCAGTTAATTGATAAGGACTACAAAACAATAAATAGATGATGCTATATACTGAGAGAAACAATAAATAAATGCAATGATAATAGTAAAAAGAACAGACAATAGGCAATATGGCATAGTCAGTACATATATGAAATGAAGAGTAAGATCTAAATATCATATACGGGGTGATGTAGTATATGAACTGAAATAGAGAACTGTAACTATTCTAAGTGTTTGAAATAGTAGTTTTGAAATATGATTGGCTTGGGAACTTGTACGATAGCTACATAGCCTGGCTAATCATACGTGAGGTGTATGATTAACACTAACAATATCTACACTTGTACGATAAGGATTTGATCACATCTCTTACTAGCAATTTCTCCGCCCCCAACTAGTACTGTGGATCCAACCATGACAAGTCACGATACACGATCAATATCCAATATATCATGTACAATGTCTAATATCAATATCTAATATCAATGTCGTGTACAATGTCAATACGATAACCAATATAACATCTCATGACTGCAGATCCAATCTATATACTAGTCCGTGTAGCACAGTGTCAAGAATCAGATGTAATATTTCTAATTACTTTAATTATAAAATTATCAAATAACGAAAATTATCAAAGAATGTACTCCCTTGGGGTCCTGAGCAGGCAATACCAATGTCCTACTCCTGTAGTCTCGCAGAACAATCCAATGGTCCTATATACACATAATATAATATAATATAGCATCAGCCATTACACTAGCACACGCGCAATCATAAATACACTGAGCTCAGGGGCTACGCTAGGTATGACACTGGTCAACTAGAAGGGTCGAGTGTGCGTCTAACTGCACGGGTGTCACGTCTGCAAATGCTGTGCATAATCAGACAGTTAAACTACACATGTCTTGCCAGTACGTCAGTGTACACAAGGCAGATAGATCACTAATACTCAGGGTCACATGGTCATGTGCAAATACAGGGCATCCATAATTAACACTCATGGTCTCATGCAACTACGGGATATCCACAGCTATACCTAGGGTCATACAGTACATATACAAATTAGTCATAAACATTACTAGCATTTAATTACCATAGAGTATATATATACCAATCACACATGTATACATAAAATCACGAGAGGGCAGTTCGAACCTGTGCACGTGCACGAGATCGACGATGACGACGATGACGACGATGACGATGGTGATGATAATGATGATGATGATGATGATGATGATGATTATGATGAAGGTGATGATGATGGTTATGATGGAGGTGATGATGATGGTTATGATGATGATGATGATGAACAGGTATGGCCGGAGTAGGAGAACATTCAGGCGATCAGCGGGGTCGAGGAGAGGCTGTCAGCGAGGTCCGACGAGGCTGGGCTTGGCTGCAGGAAAGGATAAAGTCGAAGGGGGTTGCTCCGGGGTTCAGCGGCTGTGGGCCCCGGTGGTATAGACCGGGTCTAGGGTGAACATGTCGGTGAGGGTGGTCGGGTCAGGCTGCTGCGAGTCGAGGCTGCGGGGAGTCTCAGGCGAGAGGAGATCGGGGAAGATGAGACGACGGTGGCGGTGCTCAGGGGCTTCCGGATGACAGTGGTCGTGGAGTCAGTATCGTGGTAAGACGTAGAGATTTCTGTGGAAGAGACGACGGTACTGTAGCGTTCAGGCGGGAGGAGTGGAGGAGAACGGGCTGTGTTGTGATGACAGGGGGTGGTGTTAATGGTGATGGTGGTACGGAGGATCCGGCAAGGAGGATGGAGGATAACGGTGGCTCGAGTCTCGCTGTCGAGGGAGAGGCTGACAGGGGGTCCGGGACGATGTAGTAGGAGGAGAGCTCAGGCGAGGAGGGGGTTGGCGGTCAAGCGGTGGCTTCCGGCGAGGGGATTGGCAGTTAGGCGGTTGAAGGAGGAAGGAGGATGAACATGAGGGGGAGGGTGTATTCGGCTGGGAATAGGTTTAGGGATGGTGATGGTTTGAAGAAATAAAGAAAAAGTTGTATATATGTAAAAAAAGTAGGGTTTGATGTTGACCTAGGGAGTTGGGCCGGTCAACCCCTCCTTAGAATGGGCTTTGGCTTTACATATAGAAATTGGAGCGCTAGGATTGTATTATTTCAAAATGGAGGGCTAAGGTTTGATGAGGGGTTGATGTTGAGTGTTACACACTCCAAAATTATGAAGAAAATCACATGAAAGAAAAATGGGATCTCTTCATGTGTTGGTCCAATGGGGTATGGACACCTTAATGCACTTTTGCATAAAAGTGCCCAACAATTAGAAAATTACACAAAATAGGGTTTTTGGATTAATTTAATTAAAATTAATAATTGGTGTTCTAAAATTAATTAGAAGTACATAGGGTTAAAATTAGGTGGGACACAAGTGTCATGAATGTAGAGGACTCAAAGTAGAATATTAACATAATTTGGGTTGCACAAAAAGGTTCGAGATTGTGTCTCCAATTTCGATTGGAACGTATAAGAATACAAAGTTGGATTTATATAGAATTAAAATAAACGTCTGCGACGAATATTGTGCAACTAAAATAAAGTACAAAAGGACATATTTATGAGTCACACAAGGGTCATAATGGAAGACAGGCACGTCTAGGACAAAGGTATAAAATTGGTTGAAAGACAAAAGCTAGTGTAGTGCTCCAATTATCGAAGCAACGGTAAGGCACAACAATTAAATAAAATTACGGTAATAAATTACAACCTCAGTAAATTAATCCTGAATAATACAAATTAAAATCCATAACCCTATAATTTGGTCAGAGGTTCATCTAGTGGGCTTCTAGGTCCAGTCTACTAACTAATACATTAAGGAACACTATATATATATATACACACATATCATGCAATTATTAACACATTAAATTAAATAAATAAAAAGACAAAAATATTCCTGCTTTGAAATATGGTAGTGATAAGTCTACCCTCCTTAGAAAAATTTTGTCCTCAAAATTTAATGCACATTGTCTTTCTCTGTCAAGTCATAACCTCTTCATCAATTCTTCACTACGGTCAAACCCCCAACAATCAAGGTCTAAGAAAATTCTACCTACAGTCATACAACATGCAATCTAGAAAAAATATGCATGGTTATGGTCTATTTTGCCAGGTATTGCAGTCTCTGTTAGGGTGTGTTACTAACTACATTCTAGCAAAAAATTACTGATACAAGCAATGGTACTAAGAAATCAATCAATCAATCAAATAGGCAAAAAAGAACAGAAGGAAGGAAAAGAACAGAACCTGCTAACACATCACCTGTAGTATCGGTCTCCTCGACCGTCATCGCAAATGCCCCGCCCTGCTGGGGTGGCTCCCTTTGCGGGTGTTGAGCAATCTGCGGTTCCACAGGTGGCCTAACTGGGTCTCTATGATTTGGAGCTGTTCGCTGGCCGGGAAGATAAGGAGCTAGAAAAAAAATCCCTCACTCGATGTCCCGTAGCGCCACAGTGCAAACAAAGTCCTAGCCTCGCTCTACAGCTCTTCCAAAGGTGACCTGGTTTCTTGCAGAAATGACAAGTCTGCTGTGTCTCCCTCGGAGGCTACTGCTGATCCTGCTGAACACGAACCAGTGCCTGGTACTACTATTGATACTGAAACGTCCTCGGCTGTTGTTGAATATGGGGACATTTGGCCGGTACTGCGCTACTATTTATATCTCCAAAAATATTGTGACTCCTCTTAGGCCTGAGATCCAGATCCTCTTCTGCAATATGGGCATCCATCAAGATATCTTCAAAGGTAGTGGTATGACGACCAGAAGTACACAATCTAATCTCTTTCGTCAGCCCCTTTCTAAACTTTTGGGCTTGATCTCTTGGGTCCTGAATCATAGGCGATGTAAAATGGCTCAATCGATAGAATTCTATGACATACTCGTCGACCGACATGTTTCCTTGGACCAAGTCATGAAATTGACTCTCCAAAGCTCCCAAGGCCACGTTGGGAAAGAACTTATCCTTGAAAAACTTCTTGAAGGTCTCCCAAGTAAGTCCTCGTGTAGTGAGTCTTGGTTCCGTACGATACCACATGAGTGCGATATCGAACGTCTGACTGTCGGCCGCCTCTATCTGCAAGCTCTCCGGAATCTGGGCCAATCGTAGGTTCCTCTTTATATCCTCTAACCAATCGTCAGCGTAGAGTATCCCTTGAATTCTCGAGGCATCATCCTCTTGAAGTCCACTATAGTGCCTGGTCTCTATTATTGCTGCTGGCCAGGAAACTGCGGGGCAACTCTCTCAACTGCCTGGAGAGCCACCTAATGAGCGTTCTCCATGCTCTCTCTCATCATCTCTGTCTGTGCCTGGTGTGCCTTGGCTTGCACCCTCTGAGCCTCATCTTGAACTCGCTGAGCGTCTTCCGTCACTCTCTAGGCATCTACCATGCCTTGGATCAAGGTAAACATCTGTGTCCCGTCAACGGCCATACCTCCGGGAAGTGGAGTTGGTGGAGGATGAAGGTTCTCCGTTATAGCTGGGGCAACCCTCGAAACATGTGGGAGAGGAAGAATTCCAGACGTCTGTCCGTCAGGTCGAGAGGTGGCAGACCCCTCTAAAGCTGATGCTCCCACTCTCATAGATCTTGTCTTCGGCGGCATCCTAAAGACAGACCGAAAAGAATCAATTTAGGAAATAGATACGATATCATCAAGGAAGGACAGTAAAATTCTAAAGTAAGCAATATTCAGAGGGAATAATGATAATAAGATAGATAGATTGGAGATATTCCTAGTTGTAATTGAGTATTCACTCTCATCCTAGTATACTAAATCCTATATCCTATCGCAGGCACGCAGTAGTACAACTAAGTCGTTACACTACTACGACGACGCTCTAAATACGAAGTCTGACCTGCATGGGTCACTGTCACGCCTCGATTCCATGGAATTGATAGTCGTCCCCCTGGCGTGACCGTCGTGCGGGCCTAGGTTGCGCACCGTACAAGGCTAAAGTATTTTTGCATAACGAGCACGTATTCAGAGTACGCAGACAAATTGAAGAACAAATTAAAACATGGAAAAGTTCTCTTTATTGATAATGAACATCTATTACAAACTCTTGAATGAGTCAGCTAATTGCCGCACGGACTTACAAAAGTATTGACACAAAATGAGATAGCATTCCTGTATATTACATCCCTTTACTAAACTTTAAAATGTAAAGACCTCCTGGAGGGATGATGACTTTCCCTCTGAGCTGCATTGTGTTTGGGTTGCAAGCTATTGCTTCAAAATGCTTCAAGGGGCGCGATCTGAACACGCCTACAGCTGGACTGGATCGGGAAGATGACTTCAGCGCCTCGCTCGGATCTCCTTAGTGCGGGGAACCTGTTTCAACGAGGGTCAGTACATCAAAATATACTGGTGAAGGCGAGCTAACCCAACTATACCAATCAACACGTTATTTATATGAAGCATGCAGATTATTCATGGTCTTTTTATCTTGCCTTAGTTTATTTTACAAGCAGCAGTATATATATAAACTACTGAAATTAACTTGCCACCGTTCAGTGGCTTTTACCTGTCCGTTTGAACCACCGGCACAATACTTACCATGCCTTCCCTGCCACGAAGACACAAGTTAGCTTGCAGCAGGTTTAAATATACGTGGGGATCACTGGCGTAAGACATAATGGATACTAGTCACAAACGATAATGGTTTACAGTGAAAGTACAATGGGTGCTATAAGCCATCTCGTCCAGTACAATAGCCTGTACAATAGAGTTCCGCCCGGGTCGGATCGGTGCCAGTGCCCCAGCGACCGTCCGCAGGAACCAATGACCTTGTGCACAAGTTGTTCGTGATCAAACGGTATGTTTACTAAGTTAACAGTTCATGCAGTTGAGGCAACACGAGTACAAGACAAGTAACATTGCATGATTTATTTTGCATAGCCTTCCTGAACAATTATTCCATACAAGGTGTGTTCCATACTTAGCATAATTTATAGAAGTAATATGCATTCTAACTTGTATTTATGCATATGATGAACATTTCCAAACAAACAAGCATGCAATAAAAGTAATCGTTCCCAAGTTGAATGACAAGCATGATAAACCAAGTCTATTCCCATTTTATCTTGGCATCATTTAGTTATTACTTGGTTTGATCGGAGCAAACAAGAATGTAATATTTTTAGGTGTGAAGACTGGAAGAAGGGCCAACTGAATCGAATATAAGCCACTCACTTAGTTGGTTGGAAGGGAGAAGGAAAATGGCGCTTCAGGAGTTCGCTCGTGCGTCATCTACTGCTCGTTCACCTGCATTGTCACAAACAACTTATCAATACCTCTTCCACTCTTTCCAATCTCGGAATTGAAGTACAGTTTAAAGAACGAAAATAATGAAATCTATCGAAACCGTTCAAGAGAACTCAAGCAAATTCAAAAACTAACTCAAGGCACGAAAGCAACAAGCGACAGCGAAAACTAGGCAACAAAAGATATAGCAGAGAGGTCCTTCCTGACTCTGCCGCTAAGTCAATCCCGGGAGCACGGTCCACTGAATATGAGAATCGATTCCAAAGAAGCAAATCTATAATGAGGATGAGTTCTTGTTTTAATCTATCCCGATCGAATGATACCGTCTTGTATTTCTTAGCCGTGCTTTCCGAATAGGAGAAACGAGGCGCCACAATCATCACTAAAAATGTGTCATGATTCGCACCCGATATAGGGGCACGAGTACGTGGGTACGTCCAGCCTATGCCGCAGCAACGACGGTAGAACGTTGTCTTGGTCACAATACTATCTAATCAATCTCACACGAGTATCAAACTCCATAAGGAGACACAAATATCACAATATAATATAAAAAATACTCAATCACATAACTAAAGCACTATAAGATATAGAAGAAAATAAACGAAATATGACACAAGTCTAAACAAAATAAACTAACTCAAATAATAACATCTAAGTCTCAAAGTATGCCGGAAACAAATCCGGTACCATAAACTGCTAAAAGAAACTAACTGAATAACTAGTGATCCCGGCTAGACCTCCAGGAAATTACAACTAAACTACAAGATCCAAGGCTACAACTACTCTCCATGTGGTCCATAATATGTCGGATACCAGTCCTCTAAGTCGCAGTTTGGAAAAATATTTCCAGTCAGGATGGAGCAAAGTACAACCCAAATAACAGTTCCAGTTAATTAATAAGGACTATAAAATAATAAATAGATTATGCTATATACTGAGAGAAATAATAAATAGATGCAATGACAATAGTAAAAAGAACAGACAATAAGCAATATGGCATAGTCAGTGCATATATGAAATGAAGAGTAAGAGCTAAATATCATATACGGGGTGATGTAGTATATGAACTGAAATAGAGAACTGTAACTATTCTAAGTATTTGAAATAGTAGTTTTGAAATATGACCGGCTTGGGAACTTGTACGATAGCTACATGGCCTGGCTAATCATACGTGAGGTGCATGATTAACACTAACAATATCTACACTTGTACGATAAGGATTTGATCACATCTCTTACTAGCAATTTTGCCGCCCCCAACTAGTACTATGGATCCAACCATGACACATCACGATACACAATCAATATTCAATATATCATGTACAATGTCTAATATCAATATCGTATACAATATCAATACAATAACCAATGTAATATCTCATGACTGCAGATCCAATCTATATACTAGTTTGTGTAGCATAGTGTCAAGAATCAGATGTAACATTTCTAATTACTTGAATTATAAAAATTATCAAATAACATAAATTATCAGAGAATGTACTCGCCTGGGCTCCTGAGCAGGCAATATTAATGTCCTGCTCCTGTAGCCTCGCAGAACAATCTAATGGTCTTATTTACATATAATATAATACAATATAGCATCAGCCATTACACTAGCACACGCATAATCATAAATACACTGAGCTCAGGGGCTACGCTAGGTATGCCACTAGTCAACTAGCAGGGTCGAGTGTGCGTCTAACTACATGGGTGTCACATCTGCAAATGATGTGCATAATCAGATAGTCAAACTACACATGTCTTGCCAGTACGTCAGCGTATACAAGGCAGACAGATCACTAATACTCAGGGTCACATGGTCATGTGCAAATACTGGGCATCCATAATTAACACTCATGGTCTCATGCAACTATGGGATATCCACAGCTATACTTAGGGTCATACAGTACATATACAAATTAGTCATAACTATTACTAGCATTTAATTACCATAGAGTATATATATACCAATCACAGATGTATACATAAAATCATGAGAGAGCAGATCGAACCTGTGCACGTGCACGAGATCGACGATGACGACGATAATAATGATGACGTTGACGATGATTATGATGGTGATGATGATGATGATAATGGTTATAATGAAGGTGATGATGATGGTTATGATGGAGGTGATGATGATGGTTATGATGATGATGATGAACAGGGATGGCCGGAGTAGGAGAACGTTCAGGCGATCAGCGGGGTCGAGAAGAGGCTGTCAACGCGGTCCGGCGAGGCTGGGCTTGGCTGCAGGGAACGGTGTTGCTCTGTCTAGGAGGAGGAGAGAGCAAGAAGGAGGGGAGGATAAAGTCGATGGGGTTGCTCAGGGGTTCAGCGGCTGTGGGCTCCGGTGGTGTAGGCCGGGTCGAGGGTGAACAGGTCGGTGAGGGTGGTCGGGTCAGGCTGCTGCGAGTCAAGGCTGCAGGGAGTCTCAGGCGAGAGGAGATCGGGGAAGATGAGACGATGGTGGTGGTGCTCAGGGGCTTTCTGATGAAAGTGGTCATGGAGTCGATGTCGTGGTGAGACATGGAGATGGCAGGGGAATAGACGGCGGTGCTGTGGCATTCAGGCGGGTGGAGTGGAGAAGAACAGGCTATGTCATAATGGCAGGGGGTGGTGTTAATTTTGATGGTGGTGCGGAGGATCCGACATGGAGGATGGGGGAGAACGGTGGCTCGGGTCTCGCTGTCGAGGGAGAGGCTGACAGAGGGTCAAGGACGATGCAGTAGGAGGAGAGCTCAGGCGGGCTCGGATGAGGTATGGTGGTAGCTGTATCGATGGTGAGGGGGACTTCGTAGTGGTGCGGAGGAGTCTCAGGCGGGGGGGGGGGGTTGGCGGTCAGGCGGTGGCTTGCGGTGAGGGGATTGGCGGTCAGGCGGTTGAAAGAGGAAGGAGGATGAACAGGAGGGGGAGGGTATATTCGGCTGGGAATAGGTTTAGGGATGGTGATGGTTTGAAGAAATAAAGAAAAAGTTGTATATATATGTAAAAAAGTAGGGTTTGATGTTGACCTAGGGAGTTAGGCCGGTCAACCCCTCCTTGGAATGGGCTTTGGCTTTACATGTAGAAATTGGAGGGCTAGGATTGCATTATTTCAGAATGGAGGGCTAAGGTTTGATGAGGGGTTGATGTTGAGTGTTACACACTCCAAAAATTATAGAAAAAAATAACATAAAGGAAAAATGGGATCTCTTCATGTGTTGGTCTAATGGGGTGTGGACACCTTAATGCACTTTTGCATACAAGTGCCCAACAATTGGAAAATTGTACAAAGTGGAGTTTTTTAGATTAATTTAATTAAAATTAATAATTGGTGTTCTAAAATTAATTAGAAGTACATAGGGTTAAAATTAGGTGGGACACAAGTGTCATGAATGTAGAGGACTCAAAGTACAATATTAACATAATTTGGGTTGCACAAAAGGTTCAAGATTGTGTCTTCAATTTTGATTGGAACGCACAAGGACACAAAGTTAGATTTATATAGAATTAAAATAAACATCTACGATGAATATTGTGCGACTAAAATGAAGCACAAAATGACATATTTATGAGTCACACAAGGGTCAGAATGGAAGACGGGTACGTCTAGAACAAAGATGTAAAATTGGTTGGAAGGCAAAAGCTTGTGTAGTGCTCCAATTATCGAAACAACGGTAAGGCACAACAATTAAATAAAATTACGGTAATAAATTATAACCTCAGTAAATTAATCCTGAATAATACAAATTAAAATCTATAACCCTATAATTTGGTCAGAGGTTCATCTAGTGGGCTTCTAGGTCCAGTCTACTAACTCATACATTAAGGAACACTATATATATATATATATATATATATATATATATATATATATATATACACACACATATCATGCAATTATTAACACATTAAATTAAATAAATAAAAATACGAAAATATCCCTGTTCTGAAATATGGTAGTGACATCAAAGAAGGACAGTTAAAGCTCAATTATCAAATATCAAGGAAGACCAGTTGAAATGAACGATAGAGTTTTTTCTAGTTGTGACTGAGTATTCTCAGCATATAGCCTATATCATATATCCTGAAACAGGCTCGTAATAGAACTCAAATCAGAGCATTACTATGAATCGCACTAATTGCGACCTCGAAGACCTGATTGGGCCACCACTAAAAATGTGTTACGATCCGTACCCGGTGTAGGGGCACGAGTAGTAAACAACATCCACCTTACGCCGCTGTATTGGCAGTAGAATGCTGTTTGGGTAAACTATCTATCTAACGATAATGGTCATCAAGATATATAATGCCACCAATAAAGTATAAATACTCAATCACAGATCTATAAGATGGAACAATTGCATGAATATGATATAAAGAACTAAAGAGTCAAATATAACTCACAAGAAAAAATAATATCCAATGAGTCATCAAAATATAATAAGAAATACTAATATCAAATACTGGAGACAAATCCAGTTCAATAAACATATCTACTGAGATACAGGTAATGGATCGCCTGTCTCAACCGGGATGAGTTTCTCCTGAGCCAAAATCTCTGTCTCTAAGCCAACAACGTCCTGAGGCCCATAGTGAGTGGGATACCACTCCTCAGTGTCATCTGAGAAAAATATATCTAGTCAAAAAAGGAGCCAAGTACACATCTAACAGCAGTTCGAATAAATGATAAAAACTATGTAATAATAAATAGAGAGAATATACACGATGTAATATACAAGAACAAGATATATACAAAATTAGAATACTGAAATTAAATATAAGGAAATGTGCATCATGAATAAGAGCAAGAAATACTACTACTAGGTGAATGAGTACCAGCTTCAACATGTGATCGACTTGGAAACTTGCACAAGGATTAGGGCCTGGTTAATAATACGTGCGGTATATGATCAACACTCACAAGGACATGCACAAGGAGGGGTTTGATCACATATCTACACTAACACTCCCCGCCCCGACTGGTAGAGTGGATCCAACCATGGTACGTTATGACATGGGATTCACTGGGTAGGTATCTAGTTTCTCCAAGAATCAATATCTGTACATGTACAAGAAGAACAAGAAACAAGGCTTGCACAAAATACACCATAAATACCAAGGAATAATATCTCATGACAAGATCCGGATATACCAATCCGTGTAACCATCGTGTCATAAAATCAAATATATCTACAATAAATACAATGAACATAGAGGATATCATAAATAGAAAATTATCAGAGAATGTACTTGCTTAAAATCTGGTGAACAGTATCGAAGATATCCAGAATGGTGCCTCGGAGACCTAAGTATAAAATATTACATCAATATAAGATTTTGAAATAAAATAAGTTAAACTAGTCCAAATATAGGTTATTAGGTCAATTCTAAGTCAAAACAGTCAAACTTGGTTAAACTAACTATTTCTAGGTTATATGAGTCCATCTCTAGGATATTGGGTCCATAAGCTATGTTTCTAGGCTATACTAGCTAATATTCATTACTATAGTACCTTAACGTCTACTAGCATTAAGATTACTAACTGTCACTCATATACACACTAATAAACTTGATACTAACATATATATATATATATATATATATATATATATATATATATATATATATATATATATATATATATATATATATATAATCTAAGTCACATTCTATCTGACGTCTAACAATGCCTTAACTACCTAATACACTACTGAAAAAATACTAACTAAACTAACTTTCTAACCCACAACTAATAACCCCTTTACCTGACACTAACTTCCTATAGTGCTACTGATACAACATACTAATACTAGCAGTTAACTACCTACTTATCCTTCACTAACTAATGTGTACACTACTTATCTAATTGCTACTAGGTATCAAATTTTTTTTAATACTCAAAGGACCCCTTTTCAGTCACCCATCTACTGATACTCTATAACATCAATAACTATAGCAGATCTACGTCAGTAACCGACCAACTTCCATATTACTTCTACTGCTGCTGCTACTAATGCATTTCAGTTCCAGGTAATACCCCCAAATATCCAGGTACCTGAGCCCCCAAACCTACTAATTGACCTGCTCCTGAACTCGAGAACCCTTCATTGTTGCTACTGATACAATCCTGAAAGCAATCTCCCCAATCGCGCACTGAACCTGCCAGAGCCTACATCTAATTTCAATCTAAGATTTTTTATTTGTCTGATACTCTTATGCATTTATCAACATATATCCGAACAATCACCTAACTACACTGGTTGTGCACACTCCACATCTTAGTACCAACCTATACTTGTACTGAGATTAGATCCCCTCATACTTGTTATTGCCGTTGTTGCGCTCCTCCAACATACCCAACATCACTATACCCACTGACAGCAACTCATGACCCCATATCAACTAATACTAGGATATAATGCACACAATTGTGACAGTGTCCAATGGCTGAACACTTAACCATGAATGAGACTAATACATATATCTAACTAGACACTAATATATAAATACTAATTATACACACACACACACCTCATACTCAATATACAAATCAAAGCAATGATATATCTATATAAATATACTACACTCTAGTATCGATAATATATGGACAATATACTTACATTCAAGACAAAACAACAAACACAAGGAGTGCATCACACCCATATCATACTAGAATTATGATATACTTGTGATACGCCCTTGACACTCTCCCAAAGCAACACCCAAGGCACTATAATTGATGTGAACAAGTCTAATATCATATTTAAAGATAATATAAAGTGCTAGCTACTCAACTACGTGTCTGTGTCAAAATATGACATGTGCACACCCCCGTGTCGAAGAAAAAAACTCCAAATTAACCTGTATCATCAAATTGCCAAGACACGGCCTGCACGTATCCAATTGTGGATACGACACTAGTCTCATACAACCAAACACATTTAAATTTGGTCTAATTTACCTATTGACAAACATATGATGTACCAATCTCGGAATTTCCCAAAAAATGATATAAAATACCATATAACTTTCTCCATAGGCCTCCTATGAACATAATTCCACTTTCTATAGGTAGACTTAGTACATGAAAGAGTTTTTAATGATTAAACTATAGATTTAGAGACTAATTAGAGAGGAAAAACTGATTTGTACCTATTAGGAGATGGATTCACAATGCAAGTCTCCAAAAGAGTGTCAAGAGTCTTCTACTTGTGCTCCTTCCTCCTTCTTGTAGATCCTTGCCTTCTCCTTATTCCAATAGCCTCTAATGATGAGTAGAGAAGGAATTAGAAGAAAATTTGGGTAGGAATTTGTGTAGGGAATGAAAAAATTTGAAAATTTTTTTCTAGATCTAGAATTGAAATAGAGTGAATGAAGAGAGAGAGAGAGAGAGAGGCTCTCCCCACCTCTTATGGTCGACCCCTTGCTTGCCCCTCAAGTTAGTGGAAAAATTCTAAAACACCCCTATGGGCTTGTCATGAAGGAATTAATTAAGGAAGGCAGGTTCTTCTCCTAATGGTTTAACTAATTATTCAACCACTTAATGAATTAGGCTTATTTATTGGGCTCAAATCAAACTAGAATTAATGTTGGTCCATGAGTCCAATCTAAACTAGTTAGGTCCACTAACACAAGTCCAAAGAAAATATAGCATCTAACAATAAATAAATATACCACAAGCACATAATTAATTATTAAATATAAAATGACCAAAATACCCTTAGTCAGAAAATCTGGTAGTGACAATTAGCATCCTCATCGATAAATGATTGATTAATAGGCTTACCAGTGGTTCTAAATTTGAAATCATTGTGGTGTATCCATCCCAACACTTTGTCCTCTTGCTTGGTCCGATAGCTAATTCTCGAAGTCGTTCGTTCTGTAACTTTGTACTAGGACGAAAAACCTGAAACATCACGTATCATATAGACATTAGACAAAGATTGATCGGAATGCTAAATTTAGAATGCTTAATGTTTAGAATCCGTACATAATTATAGAACCACGATTAAAATTTTCTATTAACCTCTCTAGTAAGATTATCATCATCATTAATATTAGGTCTCTCCATTTTTACCTCAACTCTAAAAGTACTATGATAATAAGGAGAATAGTTAGAGCACTATTTTTCCAAGCATATACAGAATTAAAATACATAGCAAAGATGTGTCACTTACTTCTTAATATCTAGCATCTCCTCAAGACCACTATTTAACAATATATATCGATGAGAGACTTCAAACTCATCGTCTTCCAACCATCGTACTTTTGTGCCACTTGTAGGCTTGCCTCCCACGTTAAAGATAGTACGGATTACACTATTGGGTGCATCAACCCTACTGTCATCATTCCTTGGGGATCTATTACGATTTGTTCTGACATAAGTATCAAAGTAGATGGAACGAAAGTTTGAAACCTCCTCTATAAGATATGCTTCGTATATCGAAGCTTCTACATGAGCCTTATTGCCCAGTTTCTTTTTTAGGTGATGTAGATACATATAGATAATATATTGAATATTAGAGTTATTTGAGTAAAGAAATTAATAGTACAAATTAATCAATTTATACCTCTCAAATGGATACATCCATCGATAATTGTCATGCCCCGTTCCCATATTACTAGATAAATATGAGGACTGATACGGCCAACCACACCTTATAGAATACCGAAGTAAGCCGCAATGTGCTAAGGTTGTCAAGAAGACAGATGGGTGGACTCTAGCATGCTATGACGTCAGTTCTAAGGCCGACAAATCCTAGTATCTTAATCTATCAACAATAATTATAAGAGTATATCATACATGAAAGTAAAGAGGTATCCCAAATTATATGTCATATATGATCATGAAGCTAGTGAATAAAAAATATTGCACTAGCAGAGTATAATTATACATGATCAAATATACCAGCCATGGTCTAATATATACATCATATTGACCGTAGTATCAAAAATATGAGAAGCTAACTCTGCCCCTTGCTAAACACCATAAAATAAAGTAATCAAAACGAGGGTGGAGGAAGAAAACCCACTCGCGAGTTTCGACCGCAGTCCTACGAGTGCGAACTATCTTACTGAAAGTGTGGTGGATCCTGGTATGGCCATACAAAATCAGTGGGGTCAGGACCCCAAGCAACAAGTACCACAAAGGATTTTAAGGTGATAGACCAAATATATCACAACATAGCAGAGAAGAGACATATAAGAATAAATATGGATCGAGACTTGTACGGTACCAATGTATTTGTCTCAAAAATATAACTGGAAGAACATAATACAAGTGCTATAAAGGAAAGTAAGGTGACAAGAGGCAAGAGGGCATATGAACTACTCTGGATCGGGATCACAACCCTTAAACCAAACAAGGACTGGGGTTGCAGACCTTCACCCGAGCAGAACTTAGTACCCTAACCACGCGCCGAATGAATAAATTAAAATGGCGACCTTAACGAATAGACAAACATTTATTGCATGACCAAACATGCCTACGGCTTGCTATAATTAACTAACTAGGGTTATCACAAACCTAGTTACTAACAAATGCATGCTTTGAAGAATATCGCTACCGCCGGCACTGCAGTTGACCCAGATGGCATTCAACAACACTACAACATAACTTGTTACTTGCCATAACAGAAATTGAACTTATAAGCATAAACTTAAACTTGTGATCATAAATTTTCTTTATAAACGTAAATTTATCTTGTAATATAAACTTGTCTTGTAAGTGTCGCAACACGCGTAAACTTGGTCATTCATGGAGCCCTTGCCTAGTAGGGTTATTCCATGTTGCATGGGGCCCTTAGAGATTGGGGTAGCCGGTAGCGCAATATTCTTCTCTCCTAATGATCCAGGTAAATCTTATCTTGTTTAATCATTACTAAATTATTTCAAGTTCTTGAGTCGTGGACACTTGAGAACTTTTCTAGAATGACGAGTCACGAGTATTAGCTTTTCACGAGTTATCATATTCGTGACACGTAATACATTGGGCAATACTCATACGCGATTTTCCAATGCCAAATGCAATAGGTTTTTATACACAAACGTTTCTACGGTATCGTGAGGACTGTGAACTTGTACCTAAACTTATCTCGTGAACTACATGCAAAACTTATCTAGTAATATAAACTTGTATCAACATATGGAAGAACACAACAATAGTTACTAAAATAAATTATTAAATGGACATAATTAAAAGGAACACAAAATGCACACAAAAAATCCTGGCCGCATGCGCCCACTGGCCGCATGGACTCACTGGCCGCATGCTCCCACTGGCTGCATGGACTCACTGGCCACATGCTCAGGCTTAAAGTCTACTCATAGGGCAAGGTATCGAGGTGACGGCTAATAAATGAAGTGTCAGTGAAGTGACATAAAGTGATTGATGTGACATGCCATAAAGATTTTAGGAAAAAAGACAAGAATCATAAAAAGATGTGCCAAATAGTTCAGAGTCACGCGTTCAAGGGAAACAACTCGTGGCCGCATGAACTATTTGTCGCATGAACTGCTTGCCGCATAAAAGTCTCTCTTGGACTTAGTAAATTTCGCATTCGTCCATTGAACAAAACATAAAGAGCTCTGTCACTTAGCTACATAACACTTTGTGTAATGGTCAGTCATGCCTTCAACAAAATGGACGCATGCTGCTTGGCGATGCGACAAGAGTCTAGGCCGCATAAGGATCATGCCACATGGAAGTCTTGGCCGCATATTGTGCTGGCCGCATGAGAACTTTGTCTTCTCCTGACAGCAAGTTAAGCCATGGCCGAAAGTTCCAAAAATTTGAAAAATATTTTCTTCATAAAATCTTCGTTTTAACTCCAAATCAAGTGAAACAAAAGCCAAATTGCACGAAATAAAATTTTCTATCATAAAGAACAACTATTTTTCTAAAACACTAAATTTTAATATATCAAAACCAAGAAAAACTCATGGAACCCATGAAAAACCCTAACTTAAAACTCGGATATACTAAAATCCATCCACCAAAAACTCCAAAAACTAAAGACGATGAGGAACATAAGGAAAACATTTTCCATTAAACAAATTTTTAAAACAACACAATTTTTACCATTGAACAAGATGTACTTGTCTTGGGTGGCTCCTAGTCTCTACCTCTCTCGGTCCAAGTCACAACAACTTCACCCTAGGGCTAGGGTTTGACTAGAGGGAGCTTGAAGGAAAGGAGGGAGAAGAAAGAATGAAGAGTGAAATAAGAAATGAGAAAATGAGTGAAGAGAGAGAAATACTCATATATATACTAAGAGGAGAGAAAGATGGTTTAGTCATGGGTTCAATCAAATAAACCAAACTAAGTGTCCATTCTACATACGTGTCCTAAATTGGGTCTATGACAAATATCAATGATATTCTACTGGTCTCGGGTAGTCTCTCTCAACAAAATAATAATAATAAATAAAATGACAGGAACCAACATGAGAAATATAGCAGGGATACATTATCGAGAAAAAATAAATTCTAAAAATTTAAGAAATATCAAATCTGGAATTGGGTGTGACAATAATGGATGGGAGCACCTGGAAGTCGGTAATACATCTACCTTTTTTCAAACTTTGTCTCATGTCAGTCTCAACGGGGGCAAAAATAGTTCATGTTTACTTGCTCTAAAGTCATCTCTGTACCTTCTCTACGTATGCGACGCAGGAAGGAACTAACGGTGACAATAAAAAAGCATAATTTTCTATCATTCTGGAGACGAAATGCTTTACTCTTTTTTATACATATCGAACAAGACAAAGTACCATGAGTACTCCACCCCGATAACATCTCATATACTGAAAAATTATTGATGGTCCACATGAGTGATGCTCTCATTTGAAAGTTCTGCTCATTCGATATATCATATGTCTGAATGCCGAACTGTCATAATTATTTTAACTCATCCACCAACGGCTGCAAGTAGATATCGATGTTCTTCTTTAGATTTTTTAGACCGGGTATGATAAGTGTCAATAACATGTAAAGAGTCTTTATGCACATCCACGATGGTAGATTGTAAGGAGTCAAAATCACCGGCCAACAAGAGTACTGAGATTTCGACAGTCCGAAAAGAGTGAATCCATCATAACATAAACCCAACAGGATATTCCTGGGCTCCGCAACAAATTTAGGATGACACCGATCAAAATGCTTCCATGCCTCTCTATCAGAAGGATGAGATAATTCTCCATCATCCATCTTCCTTTTCTTGATATGATTTATCATGTATTCTGCTGTATTTGTGAACATATACATCCTCTGCAGCCTTTTTGTGATCGACAAAACTGCATGTACTTGTAGGGATACAAACTTGCTCGGACAGTTGATTTGTCTTTGCCCTGAATTGGCTTGTACCGGTTATTGTGATAGAAAATGCATCTATCTTTATCATTGTTCTTCTTGTAGTACAATATGTAGCCGTTTTGACAATAATCTATCTTTTTGTAGTCTAATCCGAGTTTTCGTATCATCATCTTTGACTTATAGAAGTTTTCAGGCAACTTCTTCGATCCTTTTGGCAAAAACTCTCTAACAAACTGAATTATCCGGTCGTAGCATTCCTACAACAAGTTAAAATTAGACTTGAGGTTCAACAGTGGCATTATCACTGACAGGACAGAATAAAAATCATAAATCTGGTATAATGGAGTATCGACATTCTTGAACATATCATAGAATTTTTTTCATCAGGATTGGGATCCTCCACATCAAAACTTGGACCGGCCACATTAAATACCAACTCACGTGCCAGGTTTCACGGTTGATATTCAAAGTTATCTCTGAGAGTAGACTCTTCTACCTCCGTATTAAAGGAGAAATGATATTGCAAAAATAAAGGTTTACCTTGAGCCGTCCACTCCTTGTAGTTAGGTACGAAACCCTTCTTGTAGAGATACTCCCTCATGAGATCCACCTCTTTGAATGGTATATTATGACATTTGACACAAGGGCACTTGATGAGCCTCCAATCCATGAAATAAGGTTGACTACTGACATATTTGAGAAATTCCTCAACGTCCGTCCTGAAATCATCTGTCAAACCAATCCTACTCTCTTGTTTTCGATTGTACATCCACGATCGGTCAACTAAGTATCGACTCATTATTTCTTATAGACATGAATAATTATGCACATATTATGTCAAAAGAAAAAACATAAAGAACTAGGAGTACCTAGTTAGGATACTTCCTAAAAGCAAATGCAAGAGAAAAACTTATCAATTGCATATAAAACAACACTAAAATTAATTAAAATTATGCATAAAGTATAAAATTATATATATATATATATATATATATATATATATATATATATATATATATATATATATATATATATATATATATATATTGTCACGATCTGCACCCTGTGTGAGGGCACGAGTAAGTGGGTACGTCCAGCCTACGTCGCAGCATCGGCAGTAGAACGCCGTCTATGTCAACAATACTATCTAACATATCACACAATATATATATATATATATATAGTAAAACTTGTCAATAATATCTCAACTCCGAACGGAGGACAAAAGATATTATTGGAACAATATAAAACTCAATACACAATCACAATAAAACTAGAGGAAGATAATATCACGATATCAAATAGAAGAATAAAATCACAAAGTCACAACTAAAACCAAATCCAAGTCTAATAGTCTATCAAAGATCACAATAAGTCTAGTAACAATAACATCTAAAAATCTAAAGCTGGAGATAGATCCAGTACAATAATAGGTGCTAGCAAATATAACTAAGAAAGCTGGTGACACCAGTTAGACCTTCCGGTAATCACTCCTAAATGTCAGGGCCCATGGTTGATATCCCCTCCTATAGTCCGTAGTACATGGGATACCAGTCTTCTAAGTCATCGTCTGAAAAATATATCTAATCAGGATAGAACGAGTACAACCTAATAGTAGTTCCAATTAATTGACAAAGACTATAAAATAGTAAATAGAGGATGCTATATACAATAAAAAAATAATAAACTGATGCAATAACAATTAGTAAAGAGAAACATGCAATGTAAACAATAGGGTATAGCCAATGCATATATGAAATAAACGATAAAGGAACTATAATATCAGGTGCAAGACAATGTAATCTATGAACTGAATATGAAAAACTGCAACTATACTAAATGTTTTGAAATACTATTTAGATGTGTGATCGACTTGGGAGATTCAATGATTTACACTAAGGAAAAGCTAGCTCAACCATATGTGAAGTGTATGATTAGCTAGTAGCCGATGATTTACACTACTTTCTAATAGTTCTTGATCATATATCTATCTAGTACTTCCCCCGCCATGACTGGTACGATGGATCCAACCATGACACGTCACTAGCCAATGTATCCAATGTTATCCAATGTCAATACGATAAAAATATCCAATATCAATGCGGAATCAAGTGAAGATCTCATGACTGAAGATCCAATGCCAATACCAATCCGTGTACCACCGTGTCGAGAATCATATGTAACATTTCTAAATACTGCAAATATACTAATTATTAAATAATAAAAACTATCAGAGAATGTACTCGCTTGTGGTCCAGAGCAATGAATGCAATCAGTGTCCCAACTAGTGCCATACTGACCTATATATGAAATTCTAAGTCAAATAACATTTTAGAGTCAATAATATATTTAATTAACTCAAAACTATGTTTTTAGGTCAAAACTAGGTCAAAGTAGTCAAACTAGGTCAAACCTATGTCATTACCCCAATTTGAGTTCACAACTATTTATAAAGTTGGCCTATAAGTCTAACTAGTCAACTCTAGGTTTCTAAATTAATACCTTGCTAAACTAGGTTTCTAGGCTATACTAGCTAATATAGATAATAAGTATCATATGTATATTTTATAAATTAGTAATACCTTAGTCTAACTCATTATCTTACCCATAACATAACATTACCATAGTTACTACCTAGTATTACAACTCTACACTAATACCCTACCAATACCTTAACACATACCCGACTTACCATGATACTACCTCAAGGTAATACCTAATACCCAATCCAAGTATCACAACACTTATCCTAAACTCAACACACTAGCTATACTTAACTACACTCATATACCTAGCGCTGACACTCACATCTAAACACAACTCTTACTCTACACATACACTATACTAACACTTCCACTGATACCACCCATGGGAACCCTCTAAGCCTCACTGAACCATACTTCATAATAGAAGAAAAATACCTACACTCAAGTACCCCCACCCTACTGATCACTAACACTCCGCACTACTCCATTGCTCAGGTCCTAACTGTCACGACCCGCACCCGAAATTTGGGCATGAGCCGTGGGTACGTCCAGCCTACGCCGCCGCATCGGCGGTAGAACGCTGTCTAGGTCTCAAACATAACTCATCCTGTCAATAGTCTTAACTCCATAAGCAGGACAATAATAATACATGAATCCACAGTTTATAATATACTCAATCACAAAGCTATATGAAAGTAATTGGCACGATGAGAAATAAGGATAAGAGTTTAATCATAAGTCAACACAAATATAAATACATCATAAGTCTAGAGTCTAGATGTCCACCCAAAAGTCACAACAATAATACAACCCAAATCTCAGTCTAGTACAATAATACATAAAATAGGACAGTCTAAGTGTATGTAGGTAGAATCTCCTCTAAGATGGGTAACTCCTCTGGGATTTCTGGTATGAAATCTCCTTCTGCTCCCGGGCCGTAGTGGGTAGGGCAGAAATCCTCCAAGTCCTCTGAAAATATTATCCAATCAGGATTGGAGCGAAGCACAAACACTAAACAGCAGTTTCATTTATGTTGACAAAAATTATAAAATAATGTAAGGAATACAAGATGAAATAAATACAAGAAATGTAGAGTACTAGAGAATATGAAATGAGCAATGGAATATCTAGCAATGAACAAATATATAAGTGAATGCTAGAACAAGTAATCTGAAATAAAGAATAAACATCTGGCTAAGTGTTTAAAATATCAGTTTATTATGTGATCGGCTTGGGACAAGATTATGCTGGTTACATATGATTAGCTATGATTCATGTAGGTTAGGCTAACCATCTGGTTAGCTATGATGCAAGTAATGGTCAGGCTAATCATATATAACAGCTATGAGGCATATAATGGTCAGGCCGCACCCAACGTGAGATGTGGGGTGAGCTATGATGCATGTAGAGTTGGGTATGATCACATAATCTACTAATATTTCTCCATCCCCAGCTAGCACGATGGATTCCAATCACGACTCCTTATGACGGGTATCTAGGGTGCTAACCCGTGTATCCACAGTGTCAGAGTCAAGTATAGTATACAACTGGAATTATAGAATTAATCAACAAAAACAAAAACTGTCAGTAAATGTACTCGCTTGTGGTTCCGAGGAAGGTGCGAGGATCGATGTCCAAGATGAAATCACAGTGACCTAATTGTGGAATATCAATGTCAAAATACTGAATTAAGGAAAATAATATGTTTAACTAATTAAATGCGAGGCTTCTAGGTCATGGCTCAGTCTATACTAGGTTAACTAGGCCCACTAGTTGATTCTATATCATACTTCTAAGATAGAAAATAACTACCAACATCTGCTATTACTAGCTATATTAGATACTAGTAGGTTATAAAATCCTTGTGCATAGTTATAAGATGCTATCTTATTGTACTAGTATTACATGATCCATGACACTATATACATATTCTATTACCCTAACATACCCTGGTACACCATTAGACACTCAAACACAAGCCAATACCTACACACCCTCACCTACACTATACTTGCACAAACACTACTCCATTGAAGCACATACACCAGTACCTCATATGAATATACCACCATATTTATCTGCACTCTCCACTTGCTACTTACCTGTGTGTATTTTTCCCCTTAACTGATATTAGCATCAGTCATCCTATACCTCTAGACCAATGGGTGCATAGCCAACCCTTCAAAACTGAGCTTCATGCTCACACCAACAAGGCACTGCTACTAGTAGCAATTTCCCCAACACAACAGTTCCACATCCCTATATTCCAACTCAGTGACTATTCTAACAGAAATACCTGTAATACACACCCAAATTCCCTGATCATCACAGGTACACAACTCATTAAAGCTAACACCTACAATGAATTCCCTCACAGTAAAAACTGACACAAAACTGGGGCTAAGAGAACATACTGATGCTGTGATACACTCCACACAGTATCATTTCTTACTGAACCACAGTGACTGAGTCAAGTCATCACCCATGAAATAAACCCCCATTTACTGATATACTAAGAACTTAACAACTGAGCTTGACTGAACCAAACACAGTTTCACCCTACACCTTAACCCTTAATACTATACATAGCTACACACAGCCACAAATCTGCCATACATATCACAGTGCACATACAACTTAACACCCTAAACTCACTGATACACACAGACACATGTCTCACATACACACACACAGGCACACACACACATGCCTCTGCCACTGCATCTACCTTTACTGAACTGTTCTCACAGTTTCACCTCCACAGTGATCTACTATGCAGTCACCACTGCACCTACAATTCAAATCCAAACTCCAATACCTGACTGCACACAACACTCTATCTGCTCATTGATACACACATATAGATACACACACAGATACACACACAGAGTTCTATGCAGTCACCACTGCATATCAGGGGACTGAACACTCCTACAGGCACATCAAAAATCCTGATACTCTAACCACAATGTCAAAACTGATGGACAAAACATATACTAACCCACAGTGTCAAAACTGATACACAAAATAGATACTAACCCACAGTGTCAAAACTGATACACAAAACATATGAACTTGACAAATACACTACTACCTGTGAGGAACCCAATCTTCATTGCACTCTTAATAATGATACTCTAGAGAAGACTATTTCACTGATACCCAATCACACATGCCTCACAGGCACACACACACACACACCAAACTGTTCAACAGGATCCCCTAATCAAAACCCCAATGCCTGATACATAAAACTCAGCTAACTCAGCTAACACAACTACCTCACACTGATACACAAACCTATTTCCTATACTGCACTCACTGAACTGAGAAGAACATAACCACTGCTCTACTACAGTCAATCCAAAACCCCAATTGCTGATACATAAACCTGGGACCCGACTCTACACTCCAATGCACACATACACACATACACACTGGGAGATCCTACACTGTTATTGATACTTTAGAACCTGGAATCCGACTCTGCACAGAATAACCCAACTCTTGTTCCCACTGTCAAAACACACAGTACACACAAAACCCGACTACACAGGGAAACCCCCAAATCACAACCTATCTATACACCTATGCAAATATATCTATGTATATAGATTTGTATATCAAAACATGCAGTAATTAGAATACATTAGATAGGTAAACCCCTAAGGGGCATTCCATCGAACACAAGAAGTGCAAAAAAATGAATTTCTCATGAGAACTCTAAAAACCTAAATTCGAACCCTAAATCTGGATCAAACCTACATGTTGGAGGTATAATCATGTCTACATACAAACCCCTAGGATTAGGGTTCATAAAATCGGAGAAAAATAAACGTATGAACACCAAAACCCTAGATCCACCTAGGTCTTCATGGAGAAACCCCAAAAATACGAAATCTAAACAATGGTGGGCTCCTAATGGCCAAACAACACATGAAAAACAGAATCAAAAGGGTTTAAATTCGGATTCTCACCTATTGGGAGATGGTTTCCCAATGTAGGTCCTCTTTCTTCAAGCCTTCTTGGTCCAAGCTCCTAGATTCCTTTTGATGGAGGAGGAAATAGACTTCTAGGGTTTTTAAATTCTAAAATTTATGAGGAAGGAAGGGTTTTTCTAATGGAGACTAGGTTTAGGGCATTCTTCATGAATGAAGAAGCTTGAGGGAGGCTTCCCTTCATTATATAGGGCTAGGGTTAGGGTTTCAAATGCCAAGGATTAATTAACCCTTCATGTTTAGTCATGTAGAACTAAAATTAATTAGGGTTTAGTCATTTATAGGGTTTTAAATCTAAAACTAAAAATGCCAATTAGGGTCTCACTAAAAACTAGAATACCAATTAGGGTTTGGTCACAAGGTTAGACCTAATAGATTTTTAGGGTTAACCTAAAACCTAAACATCTAGAACACCTTATAATTTATTTAATAAAATTCATCCCACATATTTACATAATTAAATTAAACAGGAAAATTACAATAATGTCATAATCTGGAAATGTGGTAGTGACAAGTCTACCCTCCTAAAAATTTTTTTTGTCCTCGAAATTGGATTGAACTAGAACAAGAACGAAATCAGATAAAGAATTATACCTCAAGTCTCGAAGAGATACGGGTATTGCTCGCACATTTAGTCCTCTCTCTCCCAGGTTGACTCCCCTGAAAAGTGATGTCTCCATGCAACACGAACCAAATGAATGGTCTGGTTCCGCAACACCTTCTCTCTTTGATCCAAGATCTCTACGGGCTACTCAGGGTAGCTGAGAGTCGGACCAACCTTGATCTCCGAGTGATCTAGTACGTGACTAGGGTCTACCACGTACCGTCTTAGCTACGATACGTGGAACACGTCATGCACTCCCTCTAGGCAAGTCTAGTCTATACGCCACTGCACCGACCCTCGCAAGAATACCGAAGGGTCCGATGTAGCGTGGACTAAGCTTCCCGCCTCCACCAAAATGAATCGTGCCCCACGTCGGAGAAATTTGTAGGAACACTAGATCGCCAACCTAGAACAAAATATTCTCAACACACAGTCTAAACAAAATAATCATAAGCCAGAAAAATAACAATCTATACCTGAAACTCAAGGGGTCTACGGTGGCTGTCGGCCAAATGCCGCTGTTTGTCCTGCGCCATTCGCAGTCTGTCTCTGATGAGTTTTACTTTTTCTGCTGCATCCACGACCATTTTTGGTCCTAACAAGGCTCTCTCTCCGACGTCATCCCAAGATAACGGTGTACGACACCTTCGTCCATATAGAGCCTCGAATGGCGATATCTCGATGCTGGCCTGGTAGCTGTTGTAAGCAAACTCTACCTGGTGTAGATAATCCTCCCAAGAACCTCCGAGATCTAGAACGCAAGTGTGTAGCATATCCTCGAGAGTCTGAATAGTCCTTTCAGACTGCCCATCTGTGTAGGGGTGGTATGCGGTACTGAACTTGAGCTGAGTGCCCAAGCTAGCCTGCAGACTCCTCCAGAAGTGGGAAGTAAAACGACTATCCCGATCCGAGATGATGCTCACAAGAACTCCATGAAGTCTGATAATCTGTCGCACGTACATCTCTGCTAGCCTCTCTGTCGACGTGCCCACCTTGAAAGGTAAGAAGTGGGCTGATTTGGTCAACCTATCCACGATGACCCAAATTGCGTCCTTCCCTCCTGGAGAACGCGGAAGCCCTGAAACGAAATCTATGGTCACGTGCTCCCACTTTCACTCTGGGATAGGTAAAGGTTGAAGCAATCCATCTGACCTCTGCCGGTCCGCCTTTACCTGCTGGCACACTAGACACCAGGATACGAAGCGTACTATCTCGCGCTTCGTTCCATACCACCATACGTGCTACATCAAGTCTTGATACATCTTGTTGGCACCGGGATGCATCGAGTACTGAGAGCGGTTTGCCTCCTGCAAAACCTCCTCGCGCAGCTCCTCGCTCGGCACACACATCCTCGTGCCGTGCCGTAAGGACCCATCATCTGCGATAATAAAGTCATCTGACAATCCGGTCCGAACCTATGCCCTGATACTCCTCAGAGCCTCATCATCATACTGCACAGCTCTGATTCTGTCCATCAGCTCGGACTGTATCTGCAATCCCCACATCTGAATCTCAACACCGGGGACTAGCACCTCAATTCCCAAGCCTTCCAGATCAGCGAACAAATATCTATCCGTCGTCAAATACATAGCCATCGGATACCTGCTCAAGGCATCGGCGACTACGTTGGCCTTCCCTGGGTGGTACTACAATGAGATGTCGAAGTCCTTCATCAACTCCAACCACCTCCTCTGCCTCATGTTCAGCTCCTTCTGTGTGAACACGTACTTCAAGCTCTTGTGGTCTGTGAAGATCTCCACACGCTCTCCGTACAGGTAATGTTTCCACAGCTTTAGAGCGAAGATAACCGCTGCCAACTCCAAATCGTGGGTGGGATAGTTCTTTTCATGAGGGTGTAACTGCCTGGAAGCATAGGCAATTACCTTCCCGTGCTGCTGAAGAACGCAACCCAAACCCTTCCCTGAGGCATCACTGTAGATAGTGAATCCACCTGTCCCTGATGGCAACGTCAAAACTGGAGCTGTCGTCAATCTCTTCTTCAGCTCATCAAATGCGGCCTGGCAATCCTCCGTCCAGACAAAATCCACATCTTTCCTGGTCAGCCTGGTCATCGGCGCTGCAATCCTGGAGAAGTCTTGTACAAACCTCCTGTAGTATCCTGCTAGCCCGAGAAAACTCCTGATCTCAGCTACCGAATTGGGGGTAGCCCACGACTCCACTGCCTCGATCTTCTTCGGGTTAACCGAGATTCCGTCACCCGTCACCACATGCCCAAAAAATTCAACCTTGTCAAGGAAGAATTCACACTTTGAGAGTTTCCCGTACAGCTCCTCCTTTCTGAGAGTCTCTAAGACCAACCTCAAGTTCTCTTCGTGCTCCTCCGGGGTCTTGGAATACACAAGAATATCGTCGATGAATACCACCACGAACTTGACAAGGTAATGGTGGAACACCTTGTTCATCAGGTTCATGAATACTGTCGGTGCATTGGTTAAACCAAATGGCATTACTATAAACTCAAACTGGCCGTATCTGGTCCGAAAGGCTGTCTTCGGCGTTTCTTCTCTCTTCACCTTCACTTGGTGATAGCCTGACTGTCACGCCCCGATCTCCCGCAGGCTATTTCGGCCGTTCCCGCTAGGCGGGAATCACCCTCGCCAGCGCTCCCGCGGAACGATCGCATTGACCCATCCGAGCGTAATGCCGCACGAGCGTGATCCACGCCCGTGCAAGGCCATGGTTCATTGGCTGGCAGCAAGAGTTCTAAGCCACAGAGTCGCACAAATTGTCCGAGTACAGCAGAGTCATAAACGTATAGCGATTTGGTAACAGGTTCACTGAGTTGACAAATATAGCGGAAGCATTGAAACACAAGTTTGAAGTAAAGCAACTCTTTTATTGATATGAACATGTGTTACAGGCGGCGTATAGCCAAGATTACAAGTCGCTCAAGTCTCTCTTTGAAACGGTAAAAGCGTGCCAAGTGGCTACAACTGTGGAATGATTGTACAGGTGATGGTCAGGCGACGCTCCAACATTATGTCTTGTATATGTGCTTCTGTTCCGGACGCACCGTTGCAAGGCTTCAGAGGGAACTCCTGGCCTTAGCACGCACGTTGGAGGCATCCGCACCGAACGAGGTTCTTCCATACCCTGCATACAAACTGGTGGATTATCAGTACATTGAATGCACTGGTGGGGAAGCTACTCGCCCGCTCGACAAATCCAAACACGTAATACAGGTTCCGTGCTCAACTATTAAGTTGTCTTTCTAGTTGCCTTAGGATCAGTTTTATAAAGATTTGAATAGCCTAACGTGTCGGACAGTGCGCCGTGCAACATAAGAGGAAACACGGCGAGACTTACCAACTTACCATCTCCTTTCCTGTCCAAGGCAAACATTGTTAATTTAAGCAGGGGCATGTATAAACATTCAGGAGGCATAACATATGCAAACACGAGTATTTATTTCAAGATCGTTCAGGTGTTTAGTTGTTCTTGATGCAATACAATGCCTCGCACGCGGATAGCCGCTAAGCGAGGATGATTTATTTATCTTTCATTCACAAGCAAGCATGCAATAAGTTCATTACAAGGCGATCACTGGCGTATGCCATAATGGACGGTATAGTCTTTGACGAGATGGTTTGCAACAAAGAAGAAGAGGCGCTGCAAGCCATTCCGCCGAACAAGAGACTATTTAGTCTAGACGAGAATGGTATGCAACAAAGTACAAGAGACGCTGCATGCCATTCCGCCGAACAAGAGACTAAGAACAATATGTCTCGCCCGGACCGGGTCGATGCCAGTGCCCCAGCATCGCCCGCGAGACCGTTACCCAGTGCACTGGTTGTCCATAATCGAACGGGGCCTTGGTTGGGGCAACAAGAGTACAAGACAAGAGTACAAGACAAGAGGCAAGCTGTTGAGGCAACAATAGTACAAGACAAGATGCATTGCCTGTTTCTTGTTCAGTGACTATCTTTTGCATTGATGCAATTCTTCTGGGGCGGAGATTGCCTTGGTGACCTAGCGGTCCCGAATACTTGTAGGTTCGTTCAGGCATGGAACGACTACTTAGTAGTCTTCTGGGGTTTGGATGAAAACACGGTAACATTCAAGCAGACAAGCATGCATTTCTAAGGAACATAAGCAGGCACGTTTGCTCGGACCCGAAGGTAAGCCGAGAGATGAAACCGTTAAGGGACTTTGCATGCGAGGGTCTGAGTATAAGAAGTATTTCATTTCCATGTTCTAGCAAGCAATATAAGTTGGGATTATTCCCTTAGCAAGGTGCGTTGGATTTATTAGCATGCAGGGGTGATTCACCTAGCGACTAGCATGAACATTCCAGATTTTATGTGTGCTGGCTAAGCAAAGACAAGTTCACCGTAGTCACCCACCTTAGCGATGATTCGCCTCGGTAGAGCGATACGCCTGAGCGAGCCTCTGAAAGCCTAAGTCGGGATTCCTGTAGGGACAAGTCTGGATATCCCTTGCTTCTTGTTTGAGGCAAAGCGGGTCGGGACAGCTGCACGATTGCCGTTTGAGACGGCAGTCCGCTTGAGCGGAACGGGGTGTTACATCCTACCCAACTTAAAAAAAGTCTCGTCCTCGAGACTTACTAAGGACAAGCAGTGATCTAGGGTTGAGGCAATCCTAGACAAGTCGTTGTACTTGTTTATTTGGATATTCACTTGCACAAGCTTCGAAATCAGCATATCGCTTAGACTGGATCGTGCGCACTTTCGAAGTGCACTTCTAGCGTGAACACGTCAACCAGCTCAGTGATAGCGAAGTCTTAGCACTCGAGTTTCACCTTTTCCTAAGTCTTGGATGGTGCACTAGTTCAAGGCGTCCCTCGAATAGATGCATTCAACCAAACTTAGAGTCAGTGAAAATCGGACAAGCTACTAGCGATACTCTCAAGGGTTCGCACAGGTTGGCACAAAGGCCACTCGCAGCATACAACCAGACAAGCAATCATATCAATCAAAACGCATTTTGAAAGTATTTAGACTTATTGTTGGAACATCCCATCGAGGCATTGAGAGAGAGCGTGCACATAACCCACGAACGAGCTTTCGAAACAGAGATATTGAATCGAAGTCCAAAGGCATAGAAGCCAGGCTCTGATACCAATATGTCACGCCCCGATCTCCCGCAGGCTATTTCGGCCGTTCCCGCTAGGCGGGAATCACCCTCGCCAGCGCTCCCGCGGAACGATCGTATTGACCCATCCGGGCGTGATGCCGCACGAGCGTGATCCACGCCCGTGCAAGGCCATGGTTCATTGGCTGGCGGCAAGAGTTCTAAGCCACAGAGTCGCACAAATTGTCCGAGTGCAGCGGAGTCATGAACGCATAGCGATTTGGTAACAGGTTCACTGAGTTGACAAATATAGCGGAAGCATTAAAACACAAGTTTGAAGTAAAGCAACTCTTTTATTGATATGAACATGTGTTACAGGCGGCGTATAGCCAAGATTACAAGTCGCTCAAGCCTCTCTCTGAAACGGTAAAAGCGTGCCAAGTGGCTACAACTGTGGAATGATTGTACAGACGATGGTCAGACGACGCTCCAACATTATGTCTTGTATATGTGCTTCTGTTTCGGACGCACCGTTGCAAGGCTTCAGAGGGAACTCCTGGCCTTAGCATGCACGTTGGAGGCATCCGCACCGAACGAGGTTCTCCCGCACCCTGCATACAAACTGGTGGATTATCAGTACATTGAATGCACTGGTGGGGAAGCTACTCGCCCTCTCGACAAATCCAAACACGTAATACAGGTTCCGTGCTCAACTATTAAGTTGTCTTTCTAGTTGCCTTAGGATCAATTTTATGCAGATTTGAATAGCCTAACGTGTCGAGCAGTGCGCCGTGCAACATGAGAGGAAACACGGCGAGACTTACCAACTTACCATCTCCTTTCCTGTCCAAGGCAAATATTGTTAATTTAAGTAGGGGCATGTATAAACATTCAGGAGGCATAACATATGCAAACACGAGTATTTATTTCAAGATCGTTCAGGTGTTTAGTTGTTCTTGATGCTATACAATGCCTCGCACGCGGATAGCCGCTAAGCGAGGATAATTTGTTTATCTTTCATTCACAAGCAAGCATGCAACAAGTTCATTACAAGGCGATCACTGGCGTATGCCATAATGGACGGTATAGTCTTTGACGATATGGTTTGTAACAAAGAACAAGAGGCGCTGCAAGCCATTCCGTCGAACAAGAGACTATTTAGTCTAGACGAGAATGGTATGCAACAAAGTACAAGAGGCGCTGCATGCCATTCCGCCGAACAAGAGACTAAGAACAATATGTCTCGCCCGGACCGGGTCGATGCCAGTGCCCCAGCATCGCCCGCGAGACCGTTACCCAGTGCACTGGTTGTCCATGATCGAACGGGGCCTTGGTTGGGGCAACAAGAGTACAAGACAAGATTACAAGACAAGAGGCAAGCTGTTGAGGCAACAATAGTACAAGACAAGATGCATTGTCTGTTTCTTGTTCAGTGACTATCTTTTGCCTTGATGCAATTCTCCTGGGGCAGAGATTGCCTTGTTGACCTAGCGGTTCCGAATACTTGCAGGTTCGTTCAGGCACGGAACGACTACTTAGTAGTCTTCCGGGGTTTGGATGAAAATACGGTAACATTCAAGCAGACAAGCATGCGTTTCTAAGGAACATAAGCAGGCACGTTTGCTCGGACCCGAAGGTAAGCCGAGAGATGAAACCATTAAGGGACTTAACATGCGAGGGTCTGAGTATAAGCAGTATTTCATTTCCATGTTCTAGCAAGCAATATAAGTTGGGATTATTCCCTTAGCTAGGTGCGTTGGATTTATTAGCATGCAGGGGTGATTCACCTAGCGACTAGCATGAACATTCCAGATTTTATGTGTGCTGGCTAAGCAAAGACAAGTTTACCGTAGCCACCCACCTTAGCGATGATTCACCTCGGTAGAGCGATACGCCTGAGCGAGCCTCTGAAAGCCTAAGCCAGAATTCCTATAAGGACAAGTCTGGATATCCCTTGCTTCTTATTTGAGGCAAAGCCGGTCGGGACAGCTGCACGATTGCCGTTTGAGACGGCAGTCCGCTTGAGCGGAATGGGGTGTTACACTGACCTCAAATCTATCTTCGAAAACACCTTCGTCCCGCTCAACTGATCGAAAAGATCATCTATCCTCGGCAGCAGGTATTTGTTCTTGATAGTGAGGTTGTTCAAAGCTCTATAATCGATGCACATGCGCACCGTATCGTCCTTCTTTGGTACGAATAATACCAGAGCTCCCCATGGTGATGAACTAGATTTGATGAAGCCTTTGTCCTGCAGCTCCTCCACTTGCTTCTTCAGTTCTGCCAGCTCGCTGTTGTTGACTCTATAGACATATTGTAAAATGGGCTCCGCTCCTGGCACCAAGTCTATAGAGAATTCAATATCTCTGTCTGGCGGCAAGCCTGGCAACTCCTCTGGAAATACATCCAGGAACTCCGCTATCAGAGGATGTGGCAACTCCCCTTCTTCCATCCTGGCTCCGTAAAATGTGCTCCTGCTCTGCTCCGCTGCTCCTCTAGCGACCTCGAACTCCGGCTCTCCTGGTGGTCAAAATAATACTCTACCTCCATGACAATCTATAGTAGCATGGTGCCTACTCAACAATGGTATTCCGAGTACAATATCGTATTCCGGAAGTGGCATAACGAGTAAGCACACGCTCAACTCTCGGCCTTCCAATGACACTCTCCGGTCCTTGTAATAATCACGGATTAGGATAATACCTCCGCCAGTCGTGATCTTGCAAGTCCTAGCTAATGGTTCTGTCTCTAAATGATGTTGAAGAGCATAATATACAGACACGAAACTATGGGAAACGCCAGAGTCAAATAATATAAATGCTGGAATGCAATCGAGAAGAACTGAACATGTAATCAAGTCTCTCACTGGCCCGACCTCCTCGACTGCCATGGCATATGCTCGCCCCTGGGGTGCACCTCTCTGCTGCTGGTGCTAAGCAAACCTCTGCTGCTGCGGTGGAAATAGAGGTCCCCTCTGCTGGCCTCCTGGTACGGTAGGTACCCTAGCTGGTCCCCTCTGGGCGGATGCTCTACCCTGGCCTGGACGAGTCTGTATGGCAGGGCAATCCCTCAGCTGATGTGTTGTCAATCCGTAAGACAAACATGTGCCCAACCTCTTCCTGCAGATCTCTCTAGTGTGTCTTGTCGTCCCGTAGTACGCACACTGGATGGCGGGCTGAGTCTGTCTCTGCTGCCGGTGCTGGGCCTATCCTCGGGCTGGTGCCTGGTGCTGCTGATGCTGCTGCTGATATGGCCTATGCTGCTGCTGGAAGTGTGGACGCTTGCCCAGTCCCGCACCACTGTTTGCTCCTCCTGAAGTGTCGTGTCCCCTCTTGGGCCTGAGGTCCAAGTCATCCTCAGCTATCTGGGCATCCATCAATATAACCTCGAAGGTAGCAGTGCGACGTCCCGACGTGCGAGACTTGATCTCCCTTGCCAGCCCCTTTCTGAACTTCCGGGCCCTTTCTCCTGGATCTCTAATCATCGATGGCACAAAATGGCTCAGGCGGCAAAACTCCGCGGCGTACTCATCAACGGACAAGCTCCCTTGGACTAAGTCATGGAAGTGACTCTCCAAGGCTCCCAGGGCAACATCAGGAAATAACTTCTCCTTGAAGAGCTCCCTGAAAGCCTCCCAAGTGAGTCCCCCGACAAGGAGTCTCGGCTCAGTGTTAAACCACGTCAGTGCTATGTCGAACATCTGGCTGCCGGCGGCCTCGATCTGAAGAGCCTCCGAAAGCTGCGCCAAGCGCAAGTTCCTCTCTATATCCTCTAGCCAATCATCGGTGTAGAGTATCCCCTCTGTACCTTTGAACTCCCGAGGCATCATCCTCTTGAAGTCCACAATGGTGCCTAGCCTCTGGTGGTACTGGCCAGGATGCTGCTGCTGGGCGACTCTCTCCACAGCCTGGAGAGCCACCTGATGAGCATTCTCTATGCTCACCCTCATCATCTCGGTCTGGGCCTGGTGCGCCTCCGCCGGTACCCTCTGGGCCTCTGTTGACGTCCTCTGGGCATCAACCACGCCCTGGATCAATGCGAACATTTGTGCCCCATCGACGGGCACACCTCCTGGAAACTGAGTCGGTGGTGGTGGAAGAGGCTCCGTCATAGCTATGGGAACCCTCTGAACAGGTGGGGGAGAAGGACCCCCGAATAGTGCAGACACTCCCACATGCACAGGAGACGTAGGAGGTGCTACGGGTGTCTGTCCAACAGGGCGAGAGGTGGCAGACCTCTCTGAAGCTGCTGCTCCGAGTCTCAAGGACCTGGTCTTCGGCGGCATCCTGAAGACAAATTGAAAGATTCAATTAAGGTAATAGACACGATATCATCAAGGAAGGACATTAAAATTTCTAAAGGAAATAATCATTAGAGTAGCATTATAAGAATCAAAAATTTCCTAATTATGATTGAGCATATTCTCGACCTAAATCCTATCTCCTAAAACAGGCTCGTAGCAATACTCTAAGCAAGCACCACTACGATATCGCTCTAAATACGAATCTAGACCTGCATGGGCCACCACTAAAAATGTGTCACGACCCACACCCAAAATTTGGGTATGAGCCGTGGGTACGTCCAGCCTAGGCTGCCTCATCGGCGGTAGAACGCTGTCTAGGTCTCAAACATAACTCATCCTGTCAATAGTCTCAACTCCATAAGGAGGACAATGATAATACATGAATCCACAGTTTATAATATACTCAATCACAAAGCTATATGAAAGTAATTGGCACGATGAGAAATAAGGATAAGAGTTCTATCATAAGTCAACACAAATATAAATACATCATAAGTCTAGAGTATAGATGTCCACCCAAAAGTCATAACAATAATACAACCAAAATCTCAGTCTAGTATAATAATACATAAAATAGGACAGTCTAAGTGCATGTAGGTAGAATCTCCTCTAAGATGGGTAACTCCTCTGGGATTTCTGGTATGAAATCTTCTTCTGCTCCCGGGCCGTAGTGGGTAGGACAGAAATCCTCCAAGTCCTCTGAAAATGTTATCCAATCAGGATTGGAGCGAAGCACAAACACTAAACAGCAGTTTCATTTATGTTGACAAAAACTATAAAATAATGTAAAGAATACAAGATAAAATAAATACTGAAAATATAGAGTACTAGAGAATATAAAATGGGCAATGGAATATCTAGCAATGAACAAATATATAAGTGAATGCTAGAACAAGTAATCTGAAATAAAGAATAAACATCTGGCTAAGTGTTTGAAATATCAGTTTATTATGTGATCGGCTGGGGACAAGATCAGGCTAGTTACATATGATTAACTATGATTCATATAGGTCAGACTAACCATCTGGTTAGATATGATGCAAGTAATGGTCAGGCTAATCATATATAACAGCTATGAGGCATGTAATGGTCAGGCCGCACCCGACGTGAGATATGGGGTGAGCTATGATGCATGTAGAGTTGGGTATGATCACATAATCTACTAATAAGAGTTGGATATGATCACATAATCTACTAATATTTCCCCATCCCCAGCTAGCACGATGGATTCCAATCACGACTCCTCATGACGGGTATCTAGGGTGCTAACCCGTGTATCCACAGTGTCAGAGTCAAGTATAGTATACAACTGGAATTATAGAATTAATCAACAAAAACAAAAACTGTCAGAGAATGTACTCGCCTGTGGTCCCGAGGAAGGTGCGAGGATCAATGTCCAAGATGAAATCACAGTAACCTAATTGTGGAATATCAATGTCAAAATACTAAATTAATGGAAATAATATGTTTAACTAATTAAATACGAGGCTTCTAGGTCATGGCTCAGTCAATACTAGGTTAACTAGGCCCACTAGTTGATTCTATATCATACTTCTAAGATAGAAAATAACTACCAACATCTGCTATTACTAGCTATATTAGATACTAGTAGGTTATAAAATCCTTGTGCATAGTTATAAGATGCTATCTTATTGTACTAGTATTACATGATCCATGACACTATATACATATTCTATTACCCTAACATACCCTGGTACACTATTAGACACTCAAACACAAGCCAATACCTACACACCCTCACCTATACTATACTTGCACAAACACTACTCCATTGAAGCACATACACCAGTACCTCATATGAATATACCACTATATTTATCTGCACTCTCCACTTGCTACTTACCTGTGTGTGTTTTTCCCCTTAACTGATATTAGCATCAGTCATCCTATACCTCTAGACCAATGGGTGCATAGCCAACCCTTCAAAACTGAGCTTCATGCTCACACCAACAAGGCACTGCTACTAGTAGCAATTTTCCCAACACAACAGTTCCACATCCCCATAGTCCAACTCAGTGACTAGTATAACAGAAATACCTGTAACACAAACACCCAAATCCCTTGATCATCACAGGTACACAACTCATTAAAGCTAACACCAACACTGAATTCCCTCATAGTGAAAACTGGCACAAAAGTGGGGCTAAGAGAACACACTGATGCTGTGATACACTCCACAAAGTATCATTTCTTACTGAACCACAGTGACTGAGTCAAGTCATCACCCATGAAATAAACCCCCATCTACTGATATACTAAGAACTTAACAACTGAGCTTGACTGAACCAAACACAGTTTCACCCTACACCTCAACCCTTAATACTATACATAGCTACACACAGCCACAAAACTGCCATACATATCACAGTGCACATACAACTTAACACCCTACACTCACTGATACACACAGACACATGTCTCACAGGCACACACACACATGCCTCTGCTACTACATCTACCCTTACTGAACTGTTCTCACAGTTTCACCTCCACAGTGATCTACTAAGCAGTCACCACTGCACCTACAATTCAAATCCAAACTCCAATACCTGACTGCACACAACACTCTATCTGCTCACTAATACTCATACACAGATACACACACAGATACACATACAGATACACACACACAGTTCTATGCAGTCACCACTGCATAGCAGGAGACTGAACACTCTTACAGGCATATCAAAAATCCTGATACTCTAACCACAGTGTCAAAACTGATACACAAAACAGATACTAACCCACAGTGTCAAAACTGATACATAAAACAGATACTAACCCACAGTGTCAAAACCGATACACAAAACATATGAACTTGACAAATACACTACTACCTGTGAGGAACCCAATCTTCACTGCACTCTTAATACTGATACTCTAGAGAAGACTATTTCACTGATACCCAATCACACATGCCTCACAGGCACACACACACACACCAAACTGTTCAACAGGATCCCCTAATCAAAACCCCAATGCCTGATACACAAAACTTAGCTAACTCAGCTAACACAGCTATCTCACACTGATACACAACACCCACAAACCTATTTCCTATACTGCACTCACTGAACTGAGAAGAACATAACCACTGCTCTACTACAGTCAATCCAAAACCCTAATTGCTGATACATAAACCTGGGACCCGACTCTACACTCCAATGCACACATACACACATACACACTGGGAAATACTACACTGTTATTGATACTTTAGAACCTGGAATCCGACTCTGCATAGAATAACCCAACTCTTGTTCCCACTGTCAAAACACACAGTACACACAAAACCCGACTGCACAGGGAAACCCCCAAATCATAACTTATCTATACACCTATGCAAATATATCTATGTATATAGATTTGTATATCAAAATATGCAGTAATTAGAATACATTAGATAGGTAAACCCCTAAGGGGCATTCCATCGAACATAAGAAGTGCAGAAAAACAGATTTCTCATGAGAACTCCAAAAACCTAAATCCGAACCCTAAATCTGGATCAAACCTACATGTTGGAGGTGTAATCATGTCTACATGCAAACCCCTAGGATTATGGTTCATGAAATCGGGGAAAAATAAACGTATGAAGACCAAAACCCTAGATCCATCTAGGTCTTCATGGAGAAATCCCAAAAATACGAAATCTAAACAATGGTGGGCTCCTAATGGCCAAACAACACATGAAAAATAGAATCAAATGGGTTTAAATTCGGATTCTCACATATTGGGAGATGGTTTCCCAATGTAGGTCCTCTTTCTTCAAGCCTTCTTGGTCCAAGCTCCTAGATTCCTTTCGATGGAGGAGGAATTGGACTTCTAGGGTTTTTAAATTCTGAAATTTATGAGGAAGGAAGGGTTTTTCAATGGAGGCTAGGTTTAGGGCTTTCTTCATGAATGAATAAGCTTGAGGGAGGCTTCCCTTCATTATATAGGGCTAGGGTTAGGGTTTTAAATGATTAATTAACCCTTCATGTTTAGTCATGTAGAACTAAAATTAATTTGGGTTTAGTCATTTCTAGGATTTTAAATCTAAAACTAAAAATGCCAATTAGGGTTTCACTAAAAACTAGAATACCAATTAGGGTTTGGTTACAAGGTTAGACCTAATGGGTTTTTAGGGTTAACCTAAAACCTAAACATCTAGAATACCTTATAATTTATTTAATAAAACTCATCCCACATATTTACATAATTAAATTAAACTGGGAAATTTTAATAATGTCCTAATCTGAAAATGTGGTAGTGACACTAACCCATGCACCAAGTGTTACCCACTGCACAATTTCCTGATACCAATATACTGCACCAACACTCACATCCCATCAATTGGACACATCCTCTCTAACATTGAACTATAAGGTACCCTCATGCTTTTGATCCTCTGGCCAACACCACCTTACCTATGACTGCTGCTGCAGTTTACCCTCCCTACTGGCACTACTGTTTCTACTAAGACTACTTACATGCTGTGCATAGTATACATTAGGCATCACCTTGGCCTGCAAGTCCTAATCCAGGCCTACACACCCTCAAAATTTCTTCGGCCCAAGCACTACACATCATCACCTGCATTGTCTGTTATCTCCAAGTTGCATCATCAGATATCCACATAAGTCAAATTGACTGCAACAGACTCCCCATCATCTCACTGATACCAAAACACAAGCTAACATCCAATACTTCATTGCAAAAACTTTTGCACACCAACAAAAATGCACTAACTGTACATGAGCACAAGTCTGGCTCCCCTTCCTTACCTCACACTAAAATATGATATTATACCAACCAACACATCATCCATACCTTACTCTAGAGCCTACACCAATAATTGCATACCAAAGCATTAATCCCCAGCTGATATACCCTAGTATCAGTCCACAAGCACTCACGAATTTATTACTTGAACTCCTAACCTACACATTACTTATGCTCAGTCCCCAGCTGATATATCCCCAGCTGATATACCCTAGCATGCTATGACGTCAGTCCTAAGGCTGACGAATCCTAGTATCTCAATCCAACAATAATAAGTAAAAGAGTATATCATACATGAAAGTAAAGAGGTATCTCAAATTACATGTCACATATGATCATGAATCTAGTGAATACAAAATGCTGCACTAGCATAGTATAATTATACATGATCAGATATACCAGCCATGGTCTAATATATACACCAGGTTGACTGTAGCCTCAAAAATACTAGGATCTAACTCTGTCCCTTGCTAAACACCACAAAATAAAGTAATCAAAACGAGGGATGAAGAAAAGAAACCCACTCGCGAGCTTCGGCTGCAGGCCTATGAGTGTGAGCCATCTTGTTGGGAGTACGGAGGATCCTGGTTCTCCTCGGGGTAATCTGGCCATACAAAACTAATGGGGTTAGAACCCCAAGCAACAAGTACTACAAAGGAGCTCAAGGTGATAGACCAAATACATCACAACATATAGCAGAAAGAGATATATTAAAATAAATATGGATCGAGACTTGTACGATACCAATGTACTTGTCTCAAAAGATAACTAGGAGAACAGATAACAAGTGCTATAAAGAAAAGTATAACGACGAGCGGCAAGAGGACATAGGAAGTACTCTGGATCGGGACCACAACCCTTAAACCAAACAAGGACTAGGGTTACAAACATTTACCCAAGCAGAACTTAGCTCCCTAACCATGCATCAAAAGAATGAATAAAAATGGATAGCTTAACAAATATACAAACATTTATTCCACGACCAAACATGCCTACGACTTACTATAATTAACTAACTAAGGTTATAACAAACCTAGTTACTAACAAATGCATGCTTTGAAGAATATCTCTATTACCGGCACTATAGTCAACCTGGATGACCAAGGGTATGCTTATCGAGAAAACTTAAATGCATATTTAACATCACTACAACATAACTTGATACTAGGTCAAAAACAAAAATTTGAACTTGTAAGCATAAACTTAAACTTGTGATCATAAACTTGCTTTATAAACATAAACTTGTCTTGTAACATAAAATTTTATATAAACTTGTCTAGTAAGTCCCACAACACGCATAAACTTGGTCAGTCATTGAGCCCTTGCCTAGCAGGGTTGGTCCATGCTGCATGGGGCCCTTAAAGATCGTGGTAGACAGTAGCGCAATATTCTTTCCTCCCAATAATCTAGGTAAATATTATCTTATTTAATTATTACTAAATTATTTCAAGTTCTCGAGTCGTGGACACTTGAGAACTCCTTAGAATGACGAGTCACGAGTACGAGCTTTTCACAAGTTATCGTATTCGCGACACGCAATACATTATGCAATACTCACACTCGATTGTCCAATGCCAAATGCAATCGATTTTATACACGAACATTTCTACGGTGTCATGAGGATTGTGAACTTGTACATAAACTTGTCTCGTGAACTACATACAAAACTTGTCAGGTAACATAAATTTGTATCAACATAAGGAAGCACACAACAAATCTCCAAAAAGAATTACTAAATGAACATAATTAAAAGAAACACAAAATGAGTACAAAGATTTATGGCCGGATGCGTCCACTGGCCGCATGGACTCACTGGCCGCATGCACCCACTAGCCGCATGCACCTACTGGTCGCATGGACTCACTGGCCGCATGTACCCACTGGACGCATGCTCAGGTTTAAAGTCTACTCCTTGGAACAAGTGTCGAAGTGACGACCAATAATTGAAGTGTCAGTGAAGTGACATAAAGTGATTGATGTGACATGCAATAAAATATCAGAGAGAAAGGACAAAATTATAGAAATATGTGCAAGGGCAAAACATAGTTATGCGTCAAAGAGAAGAGGCGTATAGTGCCAATGCCGCATAAGTCTGCTTGCCGCATGCTCTGATTGCCGCATGGATGTCCCTCTTGGACTTAGAAAATTTCTCATTCGTCCAGCGAATAAAACACAAGGAGTTCTGTCACTTAGCTCCAGAATACTGTGTAATGGTCAGTCATGCTTCCAACAAAATGGACGCATGCTGGTTGGTTATGCGTCAAAGAGTCCAGACCGCATAAGAATCATGCCGCAAGGAAGTCTTGGCCGCATATTGTGTTGGCCGTATGAGAACTTCGTCTTCTCCAGACAGCAAGTTCTGCCATGGCGACAAAGTTCCAAAAACTAAAAATTTATTTCTTCATAAAAACTTTATTCTAAGTCCAACTCCAGCAAACCAAATTTTAAAACGCACAAAATTAAATGCTCTATCATATGGAACTACCGATTTTCAAAAATAACAAGTTTTAGTAGATTAATACCAAGAAAAACTCATGAAACCCATAAGAAACCCTAACTGGAAACTCAAATCTACTAAAATCTGTCCATCAAAACCAAAAACACCAAGAACTAAAAATGATGAGGAACACATGGGGAATATTTTCCATCAAACACATTTTTTAAACAATACATATATGATAAATCCAAAAATCAAGATTTTATCATGGAGCAAGATGTACTTGCCTAAGAGTCCAACGACCTTTTCCTAGCTAGGTCCAGTGCTAGGGTTTGGCTAGGGGAGGTGTACGGGGGTAAGGGAGAAGAGAGCAAGGAAAGAGAAGAAAAAAGTAAAAATGAAGAAGAAGAAGAAGAAGAAGAAGAAGAAAGAGAGAAGAGAGAGAAAAGCTCATATATATACTAAGAGGAGAGGAAAATGATTTAGTCATGGGTTCAATCAAATGAACCGAACCAAGTGTCCATTATACATACGGGTCCTAAACCGGGTCTATGGCAATGCCAATGGGTATTCTACTGGCCTCGGGTAGTCTCTCTCAACAACTGAAAAAATAATAATAAATAAAATGACAGCAACCAACATGAGAAATACATCAATAATGCATTATCAGGAAAGGATTAAACTCTAAAAATTCAAGAAATACTAAATCTGGAATCGGGTGTGACACTACTTGGTATTTCTCCTAAGGTTGTTGCTACTTGGCTCACACGCTTGTACACTAACTAGGAACACACTGATATATGGTAATACCTAGATATACTCCTATACATGATATTAAGCATATCTTATTCCTAGATACAACAACACCGATATATCAACCCTCTATTGGTACCCAGGCACACTCTATCATATATCACAACTCTTGTTCACCTAAAATTTACACCTCATATACTTAATACTAGTACAAAATCTTACCTCTAAACTGAACACTCAACTAACTAACTCATAAATACAAACTTATACCACCACCAATATCTCACTGCAACACCTACAAACAACTACTTACCCCTACACTCGAGCTAATATCACCTGTATACCTTACTACAACACACCTGGCCCCAATGTATATCATCCCTTGCAACCTTACAGCACTACCCCGACCTTGCTACAATACTTGGACCATCATCTCCATAGTAACAGAACACATCAACTCCTTCACCACCACTGCTGCAGTCAACTCCTCAGCAATACCAAGCCCCCTTGCCCATATAACTGAGCTTATACACGCTTACTGCCACAGTGCTAAGTGCACTGCTGCAACTCTTCCCTCTATTGCACACTGATACACCATATCCCCTCACTGATTGCTCACTGTCATAGTGAACATTCTTCCCACTTCCTCACATTCACACACCATAACACACACAAGTTTTATATATATATATATATATATATATATATATATATATATATATATATATATATATATATATATATATATATATATATACCTAATGAACAATATAACAAATACCTAGTGTGCACCACACTATGACAACACCAATGCACATGATACACAAAAAAACTATTATTATATACTCTCCAGTGATACCAACCCTAATCCCAATTTAATACAAAATACAAAAAATGGATACCACACAAACACTTGGTTGTCTAAACTTATATTTTTCCCAATTTTGAGGCACAAATCAATATTCCACAAGAAAAAAATTATAGGTCTAGCAAAATGAGGGCCCCTAATACCTAGATCTAGCCAAATAGAGTCAATTCCACCTATGGAAGGGTTTCTATAAGTCCTATGGGTGTTTTTAACCACAAATAGAGTATAAAATAGAGAATTACCTAGATTTTGAGTGACCTTCTTTAAGAACTTTGAATTTGGACACGAGAAAGATAAATTGGACACAGTCCTCAATACTCGGACTCCTCTTCAAGTTTTCTCTAGCAATGATAAACTCCTTAGCCTCCTTAAAAATGAGAATGAGAGAGATGAGATTTGGAATGGATTGTTTAGGATTTTCTTTTAAATTTGTGGATGAACTAATTAGGGAAGAATGGAGGCTATTATGAATAAAGAGGCTGATATAGACTTCCCCTTAGGGTTAGGATTTGTGTAATGATGATTTGATTTGACTCAAAAGCCACTATCATTCTTTCATGAATATGATCTTATAATTCTTAGGAATGAATATTCTATTTTTGAGTCCAAATAGGTTCAATGGTTCTAAATAGTCATGACTAACTAGTGGTTCAACTTAACTAGTTAAATTCAATAAATATCCCATTAGTCATATTATATATATATATATATCCTTCTTCCGAAACTAGGTAGTTACACACACACACACACATAACCCAAATTATCAATAAAGGCAAATGACCAAAATATCCTTCTTCCGAAACTAGGTAGTTACACACACACACACACACACACTGTCATGCCCCAGTCCCAAAATACTGAGGGACTAGCCATGTGGCAATGGCCAGCAACACAACTCTAATGGGCAAACCAAATTTAATGGACCCGTTAGAGTGTACTTAAGTTATAATAAATATAAATGCAGTCTACACCATCTATCACAGAATAATTCTAATCTCAGCCACAGAAAGAAGCACAACTAATGATGATAGACTAATCAAGATAATAGACAAAAAAATAGTCTATCAACAAATCTAAATAAATAGTGTCTTGGAGAACAACCTGATAAAATAAGTTAATACATAAATCCAAGAGTCAAGATATGAAATAACTAGAAGCAAAAATAACTAAGTATGTAACAGTATACTCAGGAGAAATCCTTTAGCACAATCTCGTCCTCTAGTGCCAGTACTGCTCCAGCGTCAACTCCTGTCTCGTATATCTCGGGGTATTCCTCCTCTGTTGTACCTGGAAACATAATCCAAATCCAGGTCCTCAGGGGACATAGCAAGGTACAAGAATAACTCAAGCCAAATAAAATATAGTAAATAAAAAAATAGATCCTTAGGGCAAGCTATGTAAAATACAATTTGAGAGCATCACTAGTACTCAGGCTGAAACCACTATAAGCTCTGTGTCGGGGAGCCGGTAGCAGTAATATCACGAAGGGCCAAATACATGTGCCAAAGCTCTGGTACAGGGACTAAGGCACTCTCCAGTAACATAAGTATATATATATATATATATATATATATATATATATATAATCAACCTATAGCCTGTGTGTCTCTCCCTACCCAATGTAATCATACGTCTCATGTCCACGACATCTCATGTCCATAACATGCAAGATCATGACCTCTAGCTAATACAGCGAGTCAAAATAATATCTATGTATATGCAAGTCTTATATCACGAATCCTATAAGCCTATACAGAATCACCACGAATAACTCAAAAAAGATTCGGTCACTTGAATAGTGTCCAATGGTATGACGTACTTGGTAAAGCAAGCACAAAAATAGGATCGTGGAATCAACTCTCTAAGTGATGTTATACGACTCCGCGTACGACGTCGACACCCGAATCTTGTTCGAACGTTAAGCAACGTCTCACGGTCCTAGGTTGAAAAGGTACATCATAAAAAATATATATGTATAGAAAGAACTCAAACAATAAAGTAACAGGATCTACTACAGGTTGGCAAGGTACACTTGCCTGGGTTATGAGCTCTGATAGTTGCTCCGATATCAGTAGAATCTCCAGGTACGCCTTCGGATGCTGAAAAAATATTATTATTGCTCTCAGAATACTTAAAAAAGCTAGGATTGACTATCCATAAGTCCAATTTGGACACAGGGATAAAATTGATAATTTTTGGTCAAAGCGGGGACCACATGTGGCCCACTTCGCACCAAAAAATATATCAGAGACAAAGTTCTCCAAATTCATCAAACTTAGTGTCTATTAGTCCAAAATGATGATACAAACCCAACGGAATATCCAGAACTAGATTTCGATGAGCCGGTCACGAAATCGCTCGTCAAGTGGAACCGTAGGGCCCACGAAATGGTGTTTCGTCAACATTCTCAGAATCAAACAAAACTTCAGTTACAAGACCAGAGTAATGCTACGAATCCGATGGTGCAAGTTTTGTTGCAAAACGATAAGCACACACGAAATTATGACGAGTGTCAGTAGACTTTTCGACGGATACGCGTTGATTCTGGTGTGCACACATATCCAAATCAACTTTCGTAAAATATCACACGTCCGTGTTGACGATACGCACCTTTCAATAAAATTCGCACACGTCGAAGTAGCCTCGTTTAGTGGGACGCACCCCATTTCAAAAAAATTTGGATTTTAGAAAACCAAGTTTTTGATCAATTTCAACCGCGAATAAAATACAGCATACAACGAATTAATATAAACTAATTAAAAGGAATTAAATCTCGATTATGTTGTCTAAATTACTATTCAAGTGGAATTTAAAAATATTAACTAGGTTGGAAGAAAAACAGCCATGAATATGGTTGTTTGGGACAGTTTTCTGAACTACAAATTGGGTTATTTTTCTGTTTTGCATCGCGAATTACGACTGACACATGACACAATACACCAAACTAATTCTACAGGGTTCAAGAGGGTCACGTAGTCTTCGCATAGGACTCGACGGGTCAACATTTGGATAATTGTGCAAAGAGTTACGGGTGGGAAGTAGGGTACCTTGCTACTGTTGTTGCTCAGAAATTCAGACGGGTTATGCGGCGGCTACTTTGCGGCGAAGGCGATGGTCGAGAATGAGAGAGAAGTTGTAGGTGGTGAGGTTTGGCTATGCTGGGGGTTTTATAGGATATCGGGGTGGGAGTTACAAGGAGGGGAAGGGAGGGGGTTCGGCCGGTTTCGGAAGAGGAAGGGAGGAGACTTTCTGTTACTGGAATGGGAATGGGTTCGGGTTGTGGGTTAATGGGTTGCGGGTTCGGGTATGCATTCGATTCATTTGGTTTTGTTGGTTTGATTCGGTTTGGTTTAGTTTGGTTTGGTTTGGTTTGGGTTGGTTTAGGTTGGTTTGGTTTGAGTTGGTTTAATATATATAGGTCATAAAAAAATAGTTTTTGAGCACAATAAATTCCAGAAAATTTACACAATAATCTATTATTAATTATACACCCAAAAATATAATTTTTGCATAATTTTAATAATTAATTTAATACACAAAAATATAAATCCATAAAAATATTTATTATAATTAACTAAAAATAATAAAATTTTCTACAATAATAATTAATAAAAAAATTTAATTTAATTTTAAAAATCAGGGTGTTACAATCTACCTATATTAAAAGAATTGTGTCCTCGCAATTAAGGAAACAAAACATAACCAGTTAGAAGAGATGACGCGGTTGCAAGCCATTTTTGTTGAAGTACGACACAAAGAATAAGGAACCATGAACAATGAGAAATCGAGAGGAAGGGTGAGATTTTGTTCAAGCAGAACACGTAGGAAAAGAATAAAAACTTTTTCCTAGGCAATGAAAGATAAGTAACTTAATAGTAAATGAGTCTGATTAGAGCAAGGGTCAACTACAGCTTATGAAAACTTGAGTACCACTGACATATTACTAATCTAGACTAACAACTACTAGGTATAGGCTAGGGAATGGAACTAACAGGCATATGCTAAAGTATTACTAGGAATACTCGCTATTATAGATAGCTATGATAAAACTAAATCTTACTCATATTCGCTACTCCTCGAGTCTGTGTCTCCTCTATTATTATCGCAAAAGCATGTCCACGTATTTGTGGTGGTGCCCTCTACTGTTGCTGGGCCTACTGGAAGAGTGCTATCTGCGATGCCAAGGGTTGCCTCAGCTGATATCCTCCCGGTACTGGTAAAACTTGTTGGTTTACCATCGGTGCTCCCTCTCGACGCTCAGGGCAATCCTTGGCTGAATGTTGGTTGGATTCACATATCAAACATAATCCCAACTTGCGTCTGTACTCGCTTTCGTAATGACCTCGCTTGCCACAATATTGACATATAAGCAGCCTGCGGAGATGCTCTGGGTGGCTGTTGCATGTGAGGTCTCTTTGCAGCTTCTTCCTATGGTGCTCTGGTTGGTGCTGATGTGAACGGCCATTTCTGGCTTGTCATACCCTAATCCCAAAATATCGAGTGACTAGCCACGTGACAATGGTCAGCAGCACACACCGATGGGCAAACCCAATTTAATGGACCCATCAGAATTTACTTAAGCTGTAATACAACAATCAGGGTCCATTAATCTCATCCACAGAAATGAAAACAACAATATCAGAAATTATAAAGCAATAACAAGTCTTGATTAAAACATAAGTCGGGGAACAACCCGATAATGAGTTTGATACATCAACTCAATAAACTGGAAATAAAGGGTCTAAAATATAAATAACTGAGTATATAATGTGCATATACTCAGGAGAAATCCTCAGCTATCACCTCGTCCTCGGTTCCTGGTACTGCTCCGAGAAGCTCTTCTGTTCCGTACACCTCAGGATAGATATCCTCTGCTAACCCTGGGGACATAATCCAGATCCAGGTCCTCAGGGGACATAGCAAGGTACAAAATAACTCAAGCCAAAATAAATGTAGTGCAAAAATAAATAAAACAATAAGAAAAATATATAACCAGCTAAGTGATATGCAAATGAGAGTTCTAATCATACTCGGGCTGAGACTACTATAGGATCTGTGTCGGGGAAACCCATAGCAGTATTCTCTCGAAGGGCCAGTACGGTACCAAAGCTCTGTGTCAGAGTCTAAGACACTTTCAGTAAAGTAATATATATATATATAATAAGCCTTTTGTATGGTAAAACTCTTCCCACCTAATGAAATCATACGTCACAGGTTCACGAAGTCTCATGTCCATGTCACGCAAGATCAAAACTAATGCAACAAGTCATATAATAAGATCTAAGAAAATAATATCTATGTCATGAAACCTGTATCCTATACAGAATCACCTTGAATATTTTAGGAAGATTCTATCTCATGATTAGTGTCAGGTGTCCTGGGGTATGACGTACTTGATAAAGCAAGTACAAAATGAATAGTGTCTCGATAACCATGTCTAGGTGACATTACACAACTCTGCGTACAGTGTTAACACCCGAATATTAGTCGGAAGCTAAGTAATGTCACACGGCCCTAGGTTGAACAGAGATCTTATATTCATAATTCAAGAAAATAGTATAAACAGTTGCTGCAAGTAGGGCAAGGTACACTTGCCTGGGTTTTGGTTACCAACTGCGGCTCTGGTTTCAGCGAGTTTTGCAGGTACTTCTTTGGTTGCTAAAATAGACATCACCATCAGATTCAGAAGACATCAAATAGCTAGAAATGCCTGTCCTTGAGTCCAATTTGGACACAGGGGCAAAAATGATCGTTTTTGGTCAAAGCGGGGTCCACATGTGGCCCAATTCACACCGAAAAATGTGTCAGAACCAAGGGTCTCCAAATACGTCAAACTTAGTGTCAACTAGTCCAGAACGATGATACGAACAAAATGAAACTTCCAGAACTGGATTTCGATGAGCCGATCACAAAATCGTCCGTCAAGTGGAGCCGTGGGGCCCACGATACGCGATTTTGTCAACGTTCTTAGAATCGAACCAAATTTGGGTCACAGGACCAGCGTATTGCTACGAGTTCGATGGCATAAATTTTGTTTCGATCCGATATGTGTATACAAAGTTACAATAAGATCCAGAACAGGCGGATATAGGGCGTTATCGGCGGATACGCGTTGATTCCGGTGTGTACGCACATCAAAATCAATTTCTATGAAATCTCGCACGTCCGTATCAACGGCGAGCACCTTTCGGTGAAGACCGCACGCGACCAAGTCATCCCGTTTGGCGGGGCGTACTCAGTTCCGGAGAAAACGGGGTATTATTTTTCCTATTTTTGGATCGCAGTTCGCGATCACCACAGGACGCGATACACCGAGCAGGTTATACGAGCATTGAGAGGTTCACACAGGGTTCGCGTCACAACAGACGGGACAGAAAACGGGGCAACGAGGAGAAAATGCTACCTGAACAGGGCTCCGCGAAAACTGATTTTCCGTGTCCGCGAGGCGACACGACACACCGACACAGGGGACACTGTGTCAGGGCTGTGTCCGGTCTAGGGTTAGGGTTTCGATCTTCTCGCCGGAGGAGGGCTGCGCTGGCCGGGGCTGGGTCATCAGGCGGAGGCGCTGCTGTCGGAGGGCACGGCGGAGGAGGCCGGGGCTGGCTGCAGCACATACGGGGAGCCGGATACAAGCTCGTCGGAGTTGCTGCGGGCTCGGGCTGGGCATGGCGCTGGAGTGAAGGCGGTGGCTAGGGCGGCTCGAAGCGGGGCACTGGGGGTTCGACGGTGGACGGCGAGGCAGGGACGGAGCGCTGGCTGGAGGCAGAGGGAAGATAGGTGGTGTCTATGGTGGTGGAGACGGCGGAGAGAGGGGTTTATATCGGGTGAGGGCTAGGCGGTTACGGAGGAGGAAGCGGGGGCGGTTATGGTAGAGGAGACGGGGCGGTTACGGCAGCGGAAGCAGCGCCTAACGGGCGGAGGAGTCGGCCGAATCCGTAACGGCCGGAGACTGTCGGGGAAGAGACAGTTACTGTAGCAGGGTACCGGGTCGGGTTCGGGTCGGGTTTGGGTTTTGGACCCGGATCTGACCCAATAAGGATTGGGTTTGGTTTGGTTAAACCGGTCCGGTTCAATTCGGTTTAGTTTATTTTAAAATAAACCGGGTTTATTTCTAGGGTTTAATTAAAATTAGTTTTTAGGTCTTTAAAAATGCTTTCGGGGTCCATTAAAATCCAGAAAAATTACCCTATGTCTAATTTTCCATTTTACACCAAAAAATATTATTTTCATAATATTTTAATATTTAATAAACACATTTAAAAATACTTAATACCAGAAAATAATTAATTTAATCAGTTAAAAAATTATCGAAAATTCTAGAAAATTCATTTTTTAAATCTGGAAATTTCTGGGGGTTGACAATCTACCCCCTTAAGAGGATTGCATCCTCGCAATCAAAGAATAACTGGTCAACAGAGATGACACGGTTGCAAAACGTTATTCGAAGCACATTACTGTCAAGAATTATGTTTCAGGAGAATCAAAGGATGAGGTTTGAAACACATAGGGAATGAAAACATTATTTCCCTAGAGAACTACAGTTTTAGAAAAACTAGGTTATTATTTATTAGCAAGTTTTAAACTACCAGGTCAAGGCTAAGGTCACGAACTAGTAGGCACGAACTAAAGCAATACTAAACGAGATAACTACAAAAACTTACGCGTATTAGCTATTCCAAGAGTCTGCGCGTCCTCCAAAGTCATTGCAAAAGAATGTCCGCATCCTTGAGGTGGTGCCCTCTGCTGTTGCTTGGCTTGCTGGAAGGGTGCTACTCGAGGCGCCAAGGGTGGCCTTGGTTGATATCCTCCTGGTGTTGGTAGAGCTTGTTGGTTGACTATTGGTGCTCCTTCTCTACGCTCAGGGCATTCCCTCACTGCATGCTGTCTTGATCCGCAAGCTAAGCATAATTAGAATTTACGTCTAGACTCTTTCTCAATATGGCCTATCTTGCCGCAGTAGTGACAAGTAGGAAGAGTTAGGAATTTGGATGTAGCTCCTTGTGGTGCTTGATGCATATGAGGTTTCTTTGCAGCTTCTCCATGTGGTGCTCGGGCTGGTGCTGATGTGGAAGGCCTCTTCAGGTTGGACTCTCGCCTAGTGACGCGCTCCATACGTCGAGCTGCAGCAAGGACGTCCGTGTATGAAGTAGGTGCAACAGATCCAATCATTCTCTGTAGCTCAATGTTTAGTCCATCGAAGAACTTCTCAGCCTTCTCTTCTTCTGTCGGGATCAGGGAAGGGGCGAAGCGACTCAGTCGAATGAATTCTGCGTTGTACTCTTCCACCGTCATAGTATCCTGAGTGAGGCGATTAAACTTGTCCCGCAGTTCTGATCGAGCGATAGCTGGAATGTATATTTCCTGAAAGAGTCTGGAGAACTCCTCCCAAGTAACGCGGTTTGGTCCGAGCCGTCTCTCTTCAGATAGCCACCAGTGATGTGCGTTGCCCGTCAATTGCATTCTGACGGCAGTCATCCAACGTTCCCGTGGAAGCTCAGCTGCTTCTAATTGATGTTGAGTGTTGGTGAGCCACTCATGAACTTCTGTGGGCTCCTCCTTGCTTGAGAAGGTACGCGGCTTCAGCTGGTGGAAATCGGTGATAGAGCCCGTCGTTGGCCGTCGAGCTGGTAGGTTGGCCTTCTCCAGTGCAGTTACTAGGCTGTTCCTCAAGTACTCCTCCTCGTGACGTTGAGCTTCTTGATGAATTTGCTGTTGATCATGTATCATTGCGTAGATCATTTGGAATATCTGTTGCCCGTCCATTGGCTGTCCTTGTGGGAATACGGGCATTGGTGGAATGAACTGCGGCGGAGGTGGGATGTCATCACGCCGGAACCTTGAATTATGCTGGGCTGCATGATCGCTTTGAGAAGATTGTCCTCTATTCTCTAGTGTTACTCCTTCATCGTAGGTAACCACAGCATCGTGCGGTGTACCTAAGGGATTCTCGTCGCCGGTTCTCGGATCCATTGCTCTGTATCAAAAATAAACTATAAGAGGCGCACAGGAATCAAGGCAAGATGCAAGTCAAAATTTTAATTTGAATCCGATATAGATATCAAGAATGATTCAAGCAAGTGGATGAGATCCTTATCCTATTCTTATTGCAGGCTTGCTCGGTCCCTAAGTTGAAATCGAACAATTTAGTCGTTGACCTGTATGGGCCACCACAAAAACCTTGTCACGCCCCAGTCCTAAAATATCGAGGGACTAGCCATGTGGCAATGGCCAACGGCACACACCGATGGGCAAACCCAATTTAATGGACCCATCATAATATACTTAAGCTGTAATACAATAATCAGGGTCCACTAATCTCATCCACAGAAATGAAAACAACAATATCAAAATTTATAAAGCAATAACAAGTCTTGATTAAAACATAAGTCGGGGAACAACCCGATAATGAGTTTGATACATCAACTCAATAAACTGGAAATAAAGAGTCTAACAATATAAATAACTGAGTATAGAATGTGTATATACTCAGGAGAAATCCTCAGCTATCACCTCATCCTCGGTTCCTGGTACTGCTCCGAGAAGTGTTCATGTTCTGTACACCTCAGGATAGATATCCTCTGCTAACCCTGGGGACATAATCCAGATCCAGGTCCTCAGGGGACATAGCAAGATACAAAATAACTCATGCCAAAATAAATAAAGTGCAAAAATAAATGAAATAATAAGGGAAATATATAACCAGCTAAGTGATATGCAAATGAGAGTTCTAATCATACTCGGGCTGAGACTACTATAGGATCTGTGTCGGGGAAACACATAGCAGTAATCTCTCGAAGGGCCAGTACGGTACCAAAGCTCTGTGTCAAAGTCTAAGGCACTTCCAGTAAAGTAATATATATATATATAATCAGCCTTTTGTATGGTAAAACTCTCCCCACCCAATAAAATCATACGTCACAGGTTTACGAAGTCTCATGTCCATGTCACGCAAGATCAAAACTAATGCAACAAGTCATATAATAAGATCTAAGAAAATAATGTCTATGTCATGAAACCTGTATCCTATACAGAATCATCTTGAATATTTTAGGAAGATTCTGTCTCATGATTAGTATCAGGTGTCCTGGGTTATGACGTACTTGATAAAGCAAGTACAAAATGAATAGTGTCTCGATAACCATGTCTAGGTGATATTACACAACTCTGCGTACAGTGTTGACACCCGAATATTAGTCGGAAGCTAAGTAATGTCACACGGCCCTAGGTTGAACAGAGATCTTACATTCATAATTCAAGAAAATAGTATAAACAGTTGCTGCAAGTAGGACAAGGTACACTTGCCTGGGTTTTGGTTACCAACTGCGGCTCTGGTTTCAGCGGGTTCTGCAGGTACTTCTTCGGTTGCTGAAATAGACATCACCATTAGATTCAGAAGACATCAAATAACTAGAAACGCCTGTCCTTGAGTCCAATTTGGACACAGGGGCAAAAATGACCATTTTTGGTCAAAGCGGGGTCCACATGTGGCCCACTTCACACCAAAAAACGTGTCAGAACCAAGGGTCTCCAAATTTGTCAAACTTAGTGTCAACCAGTCCAGAATGATGATACGAACCCAACGGAACTTTCAGAACTGGATTCCGATGAGCCGATCACAAAATCGCCCGTCAAGTGGAGCCGTGGGGCCCATGATACACGATTTTGTCAACGTTCTCAGAATCGAACCAAACTTGGGTCACAGGACCAGCATATAGCTACGAGTCCGATGGCGCAAGTTTCGTTTTGATCCGACATATGTACACAAAGTTATAACGAGATCCAGAACAGGCAGATATGGGACGTTGTCGACGGATACGCGTTGATTTCGGTGTGCACGCACATCCAAATCAATTTCTTCGAAAACCTGCACATTCGTATCAACGGCGCGCACCTTTCGGTGAAGACCACACGCGACCAAGTTGTCCCGTTTGGCGGGGCGTACTCAGTTCTGGAGAAAACAAGGTATTATTTTTCTGTTTTTGGATCGCAGTTCGCGATCACCACAGGACGCGATACACTGAGCGGGTTGCACGAGCATCGTTTGGGTCATGCAGGGTTCATGTCACAACAGACGGGACAGAAAATGGGGCAACATGGAGAGAAAAAATGCTACCTGAACAGGGCTCCGCAAAAACTGATTTTTCGTGTCCGGGAGGCGACATGACACACCGACACAGGGGACACTATGTCAGGGCTGTGTCCGGTCTAGGGTTAGGGTTTCAATCTTCTTGCCGGAGGAGGGCTGCGCTGGCCGGGGCTGGGTCGTCAGGCGGAGGCGCTGCTGTCGGAGGGCACGGCGGAGGCGGCCGGGGCTGGCTGCTGCACAGGCGGGGAGGCGGATACGAGCTCGCTGGAGTTTCTGCGGGCTCGGGCTGGGCACGGCGCTGGAGTGAAGGCGGTGGCTAGGGCGGCTCAAAGCGGGGTGCTGGGGGTTCGACGGTGGACGGCGAGGCGGGGACGGAGCGCTGGCTGGAGGCAGAGGGGAGATAGGTGGTGGCTATGGTGGTGGAGACGGCGGAGAGAGGAGTTTATATCGGGCGAAGGCTAGGCGGTTACGGTGGACGAAGCGGGGGGCGGTTACGACAGAGGAGGCGGGGCAGTTACGGCAGCGGAAGCGGCGCCTAACGGACGGAGGAGTCGGCCGAATCCGTAACGGCCGAAGACTGTCGGGGAAGAGAGTTACTGTAGCAGGGTACCTGGTCGGGTTCGGGTCGGGTTTGGGTTTTGGACCCGGATCCGACCCAATAAGGATTGGGTTTGGTTTGGTTAAACCGGTCCGGTTCAATTCGGTTTAGTTTATTTTAAAATAAACCGGGTTTATTTCTAGGGTTTAATTAAAATTAGTTTTTAGGTCTTTAAAAATGGTTCCGGGGTCCAATAAAATCCAGGAAATCCTATGTCTAATTTTCCATTTTACACCAAAAAATATTATTTTTATAATATTTTAATATTTAATAAACACATTTAAAAATACTTAATACCAGAAAATAATTAATTTAATCAGTTAAAAAATTACCGAAAATTCTAGAAAATTTATTTTTAAAATCTGAAAAATTTTTGGGGTTTACAATCTACCCCCCTTAAGAGGATTGCATCCTCGCAATCAAAGAATAACCGTTCAACAGAGATGACACGGTTGCAAAATGTTATACGAAGCACATTACTGTCAAGAATTATGTTTCAGGAGAATCAAAGGATGAGGTTTGAAACACATAGGGAATGAAAATATTATTTCCCTAGAAAACTACAGTTTTAGAAAAACTAGGTTATTATTTATTAGCAAGTTTTAAACTACCAGGTCAAGGCTAAGGTCACGAACCAGCAGACACGAACTAAAGCAATACTAAACGAGATAACTACGAAAACTTACGCGTATTAGCTATTCCAAGAGTCTGCGCGTCCTCCAAAGTCATTACAAAAGCCTGTCCGCATCCTTGAGGTGGTGCCCTCTGCTGTTGCTGGGCTTGCTGGAAGGGTGCTGCTCGAGGCGCCAAGGGTGGCCTTGGTTGATATCCTCCTGGTACTGGTAGAGCTTGTTGGTTGACTATTGGTGCTCCTTCTCTACGCTCAGGGCATTCCCTCACTGCATGCTGTCTAGATCCGCAAGCTAAGCATAATCCGAATTTACGTCTACACTCCTTCTCAATATGGCCTATCTTGCCGCAGTAGTGACAAGTAGGAAGAGTTAGAGATTTGGATGCAGCACCCTGTGGTGCTTGATGCAGATGAGGTTTTTTTGTAGCTTCTCCATATGGTGCTCGGGCTGGTGCTGATGTGGAAGGCCTCTTCAGGTTGGACTCTCGCCTGGTGACGCGCTTCATACGTCGATCTACAGCAAGGACGTCCGTGTATGAAGTAGGTACAATAGATCCAATCATTCTTTGTAGCTCAAAGTTTAGTCCATCGAAGAACTTCTCAGCCTTCTCTTCTTCTGTCGGGATCAGGGAAGGGGCGAAGCGACTCAGTCGAATGAATTCTGCGTTGTACTCCTCCACCATCATAGTATCCTGAGTGAGGTGATTAAACTTGTCCCGCAGTTCTGATCGAGCGATAGCTGGAATGTACATCTCCTGAAAGAGTCTAGAGAACTCCTCCTAAGTAACGCACTTTGGTCCAAGCCGTCTCTCTTCAGATAGCTACCAGTGATGTGCGTTGCCCGTCAATTGCATTCTGACGGCAGTCATCCAACGTTCTCGTAGAAGCTCAGCTGCTTCTAATTGATGTTGAGTGTTGGTGAGCCACTCATGAACTTCTGTGGGCTCCTCCTTGCCTGAGAAGGTACACGGCTTCAGCTGGCAGAAATCGGTGATAGAGCCCATCGTTGGCCGTCGATCTGGTAGGTTGGCCTGCTCCAGTGCAGTTATTAGGCTGTTCCTCAAGTACTCCGCTTCGTGACGTTGAGCCTCTTGGTGAATTTGCTGTTGAGCTTGCATCATTGTGTAGATCATTTGGAATATCTGTTGCCCGTCTATTGGCTGTCCTTGTAGGAATACGGGCATTGGTGGAACGAACTGCGGCGGAGGTAGGATGTCATCACGCCGGAACCTTGAATTATGCTGGGCTGCTTGATCGCTTTGAGAAGATTGTCCTCTATTCTCTGGTATTACTCCTTCATCGTAGGTGACCACAACATCGTGCGGTGTACCTAAGGGATTCTCGTCGCCGGTTCTCGGATCCATTGCTCTGCATCAAAAATAAACTATAAGAGGCGCACAGGAATCAAGGCAAGATGCAAGTCAAAATTTTAATTTGAATCCGATATAGATATCAAGAACGATTTAAGCAAGTGGATGAGATCCTTATCCTATTCTTATTGTAGGCTTGCTCTGTCCCTAAGTTGAAATCGAATAATTTAGCCGTTGACCTGTATGGGCCACCACAAAAACCTTGTCACTCCCCAGTCCCAAAATATCGAGAGACTAGCCACGTGGCAATGGCCAACGGCACACACCGATAGGCAAACCCAATTTAATGGACCCATCATAATGTACTTAAGCTGTAATATAACAATCAGGGTCTACTAATCTCATCCACAGAAATGAAAACAATAATATCAGAACTTATAAAGCAATAACAAGTCTTGATTAAAACATAAGTCGGGGAACAACCCGATAATGAGTTTGATATATCGACTCAATAAACTGGAAATAAAGAGTCTAATAATATAAATAACTGAGTATAGAATGTGCATATAGTCAGGAAAAATCCTCAGCTATCACCTCGTCCTCGGTTCCTGGTACTGCTCCGAGAAGTGCTCATATTCCGTACACCTCAGGATAGATATCCTCTGCTAACCCTGGGGACATAATCCAGATCCAGGTCCTCAGGGGACATAGCAAGGTACAAAATAACTCATGCCAAAATAAATGCAGTGTAGAAATAAATGAAATAATAAGGGAAATATATAACCAGCTAAGTGATATGCAAATGAGAGTTCTAATCATACTCGGGCTGAGACTACTATAGGATCTGTGTCGGGGAAACCCATAGCAGTATTCTCTCGAAGGGCCAGTACGGTACCAAAGCTCTGTGTCAGAGTCTAAGGCACTTCCAGTAAAGTAATATATATATAATCAGTCTTTTGTATGGTAAAACTCTCCCCACCCAATGAAATCACACGTCACAGGTTCACAAAGTCTCATGTCCATGTCACGCAAGATCAAAACTAATGCAACAAGTCATATAATAAGATCTAAGAAAATAATGTCTATGTCATGAAACCTGTATCCTATACAGCATCACCTTGAATATTTTAGGAAGATTCTGTCTCATGATTAGTGTTAGGTGTCCTGGGGTATGACGTACTTGATAAAGCAAGTACAAAATGAATAGTGTCTCGATAACCATGTCTAGGTGACATTACACAACTCTATGTACAGTGTTAACACCCGAATATTTGTCAAAAGCTAACTAATGTCACACGGCCCTAGGTTGAACAGAGATCTTACATTCATAATTCAAGAAAATAGTATAAACAGTTGCTGCAAGTAGGGCAAGGTACACTTGCCTGGATTTTGGTTACCAACTGCGGCTCTGGTTTCAGCGGGTTCTGCAGGTACTTCTTCGGTTACTGAAATAGACATCACCATCAGATTCAGAAGACATCAAATAGATAGAAACGCATGTCCTTGAGTCTAATTTGGACACAGGGGCAAAAATGACCGTTTTTGGTCAAACCGGGGTCCACATGTGGCCCATTTCACACCAAAAATGTGTCAAAACCAAGGATCTCCAAATTTGTCAAACTTAGTGTCAACCAGTCCAGAACGATGATACGAACCCAACGGAACTTCCAAAACTGGATTCCGATGAGCCGATCACAAAATCGCCTCTCAAGTGGAGCCGTGGGGCCCACGATACGCAATTTTGTCAACGTTCTCAGAATCGAACCAAACTTAGGTCACAGGACCAGCGTATTGTTACGAGTTCGATGGCGCAAGTTTTGTTTCGATCCGACGTGTGTACACAAAGTTACAACGAGATCCAGAATAGGCGCATATGGGGCGTTGTCGGCGGATAGGCGTTGATTCCGGTGTGCACGCACATCCAAATCAATTTCTACAAAATCCCGTACATCCGTATCAACGGCGACCACCTTTCGGTAAAGATCGCACGCGACCAAGTCATCCCGTTTGGCGGGGCGTACTCAGTTCCGGAAAAAATAGGGTATTATTTTTCCTGTTTTTGGATCGCAGTTCGCGATCACCACAGGATGCGATATACCGAACGGGTTGCACGGGCATCGAGAGGTTCACGCAGGGTTCGTATCACAACAGACAGGACAGAAAACGGGACAATGAGGAGAGAGAAAATGCTACCTGAACAGGGCTCCGCGGAAACTAATTTTTCGTGTCCGCGAGGCGACACGACACACCGACATAGGGGACACTGTGTCAGGGCTGTGTCCGGTCTAGGGTTAGGGTTTTGATCTTCTCGCCGGAGGAGGGCTGCGCTGGCCGGGGCTGGGTCGTCAGGCGGAGGCGCTGCTGCCGAAGGGCACGGCGGAGGCGGCCGGGGCTGGCTGCTGCACAGGCGGGGAGGCGGATACGAACTCGCCTGAGTTGCTGCGGGCTCGGGCTGGGCACGACGCTGGAGTGAAGGCGGTGGCTAGGGTGGCTCGAAGCGGGGCGCTGGGGGTTCGATGGTGGACGACGAGGCGGGGATGGAGCGCTGGCTGGAGGCAGAGAGGAGATAGGTGGTGGCCATGGTGGTGGAGACGGCGGAGAGAGGGGTTTATATCGGGCGAGGGCTAGGCGGTTACGGCGGAGGAAGTGGAGGCGGTTATGGCAGAGGAGGCGGGACAACAAGGAGAGAGAAAACGCTACCTGAACAGGGCTCCGCGAAAACTAATTTTTTGTGTCCGCGAGGTGACACGACACATCGACACAGGGGACACTGTGTCAGGGCTGTGTCCGGTCTAGGGTTAGGGTTTTGATCTTCTCGCCGGAGGAGGGATGCGCTGGCCGGGCCTGGGTCGTCAGGCGGAGGTGCTACTGCCGGAGGGCACGGCGGAGGCGGCCGGGGCTGGCTGCTGCACAGGCGGGGAGGCGGATACGAACTCGCCGGAGTTACTGCGGGCTCGGGCTGGGCACGACGCTGGAGTGAAGGCGGTGGCTAGGGCGGCTCGAAGCGGGGTGCTGGGGGTTTGACGGTGGACGGCGAGGCGGGGACGGAGCGCTGGCTGGAGGCAGAGGGGAGATAGGTGGTGGCTATGATGGTGGAGACGGCGGAGAGAGGGGTTTATATCGGGCGAGGGCTAGGCGGTTACGGCGGAGGAAGCGGGGGCGGTTACGGCAGAGGAGGCGGGGCGGTTACGACAGCAGAAGCGGCGCCTAACGGGCGGAGGAGTCGGCCGGATCCGTAACGGCTGGAGACTATCGGGGAAGAGACAGTTACTGTAACAGGGTACCGGGTCGGGTTCGGATCGGGTTTGGGTTTTGGACCCGGATCTGACCCAATAAGGATTAGGTTTGGTTTGGTTAAACCGGTCCGGTTCAATTCGGTTTAGTTTATTTTAAAATAAACCGGGTTTATTTCTAGGGTTTAATTAAAATTAGTTTTTAGGTCTTTAAAAATGCTTCCGGGGTCCAATAAAATCCAAAAAAATTATCCTATGTCTAATTTTTCATTTTACACCCAAAAATATTATTTTCATAATATTTGAATATTTAATAAACACATTTAAAAATACTTAATACCAGAAAATAATTAATTTAATCAGTTAAAAAATTACCAAAAATTCTAAAAAATTTATTTTTAAAATCTGAAAATTTCTGGGGGTTTACGTGGCTTGACTCTCTCCTGGTGACATGCTCCATACGTTGGGCTGCAACAAGGACGTCCGTATAAGAATTAGGTGCGACAGAGCCAATCTGTCTCTGTAGCTCAAAGTTTAATCCGTCAAAGAATTTTTTAGCCTTCTCTTCTTCTGTTGAAATTGGTATAGGTGCGACGCGACTGAAACAGATGAACTCTATATTATACTCTTCTACCGTCATGTTGCCTTGAGTGAGGCGATTAAACTTGTCCCGAAGTTCCGATCGAGCAACAATGGAATGTAAATATCCTGAAAGAGTCTAGAGAACTCCTCCCAAGTGACTCGGGCTGGTCCGAGCCGTCTCTCCTCAGATAGCCACCATTGGTATGCATTGCCCGTCAGTTGCATTCTGACGACAGTCATCCAACGCTCCCTCGGAAGCTCAGCTGCTTCTAATTGGTGTTGAGTGGTTGTGAGCCACTTATGAACTTTAGTGGGCTCCTTCTTGCCTAAAAAGGTACGGGGCTTCAGTTGGCAAAAATCAGTGATAGATTCCGTCGATGGTCGCCTAGCTGGTGGGTTCGCCTGCTCCAGTGCGGTACTAGGCTTTTTCTCAAGTTTTCTGCTTTGTGACACTGAGCCTCTTGATGAACCTGTTGTTGGGCTTGCATTATTGCGTAGAATATTTGGAACATCTGTTGTCCGTCCATAGCCTGTCCTGGTAGAAAAAATAGGCATTGGTGGAGTAAACTGCGGCGGTGGTAGAATGTCGTCTTACCGGAACCTCGAGGCTTGCTGATCTGCTTGATTGCTTTGTTGAGCGAATAGATCTCCACCTAGTAGCATCACCCCATCATCGTAAGTGACAATAGCAACTTGTGGTGTTTCCGCGGGAGTCTCGTCGCTGGCTCGTGGATCCATTACTCTGCATCCAAAGTAAACTATGAAAGGCGCACAGAGGAATCAAGGCAGGATGCAAGTCAAGAAATTATTTTGAAGTCGATATAGCGGTCAAGAACAGATCAACAAGTGGATGAGATCCTATAATTTATCCTAATCGTAGGCTTCTTCGATTTCTTAGTTAAAATTGAAGCAATATAGTCGTAGACCTCCGTGGACCACCACTAAAACTATGTCATGCCCAGTACTAAAATACCGAGGGACTAGCCACGTGGCAATAGCCAACAACACAACTCCAATGGGCAAACCCAATTTAATGGACCCGTTAGAGTATACTTAAGCTGTAATAAATATAAATACAGTCTACACCATCTATAACAGAATAATTCTAATCCCATCCACAGAAAGAAGCATAACTAATGATGATAGACTAATCAAGATAATAGACAAAAAAATATTGTCTATCAACAAATCCAAATAAATATTGTCTTGGGGAACAACCCGATAAAATAAGTTAATACATAAATCCAAGAGTCAAGATATGAAATAACTTAAAGCAGAAATAACTGAGTATATAACAGAATACTTAGAAAAAATCCTCTGGCACAACCTCGTCCTCTAGTGCCAGTACTGCTCCAGCGTCAACTCATGTCCCGTATATCTCGGGGTATTCCTCCTCTGTTGTACCTGGGGACATAATCCGGATCCAGCTCCTCAGTGGACATAGCAAGGTACAAAAATAACTCAAGCCAAATAAAATGCAGTAAATAAAAAAAAGATCCTCAGGGCAAGCTATGTAACCAGCTATATGAAATATAATTTAAGAGCATCACTAGTACTCAGGCTGAAATCACTATAATCTCTGTATCGGGGAGCCGGTAGCAGTAATATCACGAAGGGCCAAATACATGTGCCAAAGCTCTGGTACAGAGACTAAGACACTATACAGTAACATAAGTATATATATATATATATATATATATATATATATATATATATATATATATATATATATATATATATATATATATAATCAGCCTGTAGCCTGTGTGTATCTTTCCACCAAATGTAATCACACGTCTCATGTCCATAACACGCAAGATCATGACCTCTAGCTAATACAGCGAGTCATAATAATATCTATATATATACAAGTCTTATATCACAAATCCTGTAAGCCTATACAGAATCATCATGAATACTCAGAAAAGATTCTGTCACATGAATAGTATCAAGTGTCCTATGGTATGACGTACTTGGTAAAGCAAGCACAAAAATATATATGATCGTGGAATCAACTCTCTAAGTGACGTTACACGACTCCGCGTACGACGTCGACACCCGAATCTTGTTCGGATGTTAAGCAACGTCTCACGATCCTAGGTTGAACATGTACATCACAATATATGTATATATATATATATATAACTCAAACAATAAAGTTACAGGATCTACTACAAGTTGGCAAGGTACACTTGTCTGGGTTCTTAGCTTCGATAATTGCTCCGATATCAGTAAAATCTCCAGGTACGCCTCAAGATGCTGAAAAAAATATCACCATTGCTCTCAGAATACTTGAAATAGCTAGGATTGACTATCCATAAGTCCAATTTGGATACAAGGACAAAATTGACAGTTTCTGGTCAAAGCGGGGTCCACATATGGCCCACTTCGCACCAAAAAATGTGGCAGAGATAAAGTTTTCCAAATTCGTCAAACTTAGTGTTTACGAGTCCAAAATGATGATACAAACCTAACGGAATATCCAGAACTGGATTCCGATTAGCCGGTCACAAAATCGCCCGTCAAGTGGAACCGTAGGGCCCACGAAATAGTATTTCGACAACGTTCTCAGAATTGAACCAAACTTGGGTCATAGGACCAGAGTAATGCTACGAATCCGATGGTATAAGTTTCATTGTGAAACGACAAGCATACACAAAATTATGACGAGTGTCAGAACAGGTCAATATGGGATATTTTGACGGATACGCGTTGATTTTGGTGTGCACACATATCCAAATCAACTTTCGTGAAATCCTACTTGTCCGTGTTGACGATACGCGCCTTTCAATAAAATTTGCACAGGTCGAAGTCGCCTCTTTAGTGGGACGCACCCCGTTTCAAAAATTGGGTTTTATAAAACCAAGTTTTTGGTCAATTTCAACCGCGAATAAAATACAGTATACAACGAATTAAAATAAACTAATTAAAAGGAATTAAATCTCGGTTATGTTGTCTAAATTACTGCCTAAGTGGAATTTAAAAATATTAACTAGGTTGGAAGAAAAACAGCCATGAACATGGGTGTTTGGGACAGTTTTCTGAACTACAAATTGGGTCATTTTTTTCTGTTTTGCATCACGAATTACGACCGACACAGAACACGATACACCAAACTAATTCCACAGGGTTCAAGAGGGTCATGTAGTCTTTGCATAAGATTCGATGGGTCAAGAATTGGATAACTGTGCAAAGAGTTACAGGGGTGGGAAGTAGGGTACCTTGCTACTGCTGTTACTCGGGAATTCAGGTGGGTTGTGCGGCGGCTACTTTCCGGCGGTGTCGCACGGCGGTTCGGCGGCTGACGGCGGCGACGATGGTCAGGAATGAGAGAGGAGTTGTAGGTGGTGAGGTTTGACTATGCTGGAGGTTTTATAGGATGTCGGGGTGGGAGTTACAAGGAGGTGAAAGGAGGGGGTTCGGCCAGTTTCGGAAGAGGAAGGGAGAAGACTTTCTGTTACTGGAATAGGAATGGGTTCGGTTTGTGGGTTAATGGGTTGCGGGTTCGAGTATGCATTCGATTCATTTGGTTTGGTTGGTTTGATTTGGTTTGGTTCATTTTGGTTTAGTTTGGGTTGGTTTAGGTTGGTTCGGTTTGGGTTGGTTTAATATATATAGGTCATAAAAAATAGTTTTTGAGCCCAATAAATTCCAAAAAATTACACAATACTCTATTATTAATTATACACCCAAAAATATAATTTTTACATCTTTAAATAATTAATTTAATACAAAAAATATAAATCCATGAAAAACATTTATTGTAATTAACTAAAAATAATAAAAATTTCTACAATAATAATTAATAAAAATTTTAAATTAAATTTTAAAAATTATTACACACACACACACACACACATACCAAGTATTGCATATAAATCAATCGACAAGGGTGACGCATAGTAACGGTCCGATACCGATTTCGATATCGATACAAAAAAATTCGATACTCCGATCCGATACCGCCAATTTTACCAATATCGTCGATCATGATACTCATAGTAATGGTCCGATACCGATTTCGATACCGATACTTTGAACCTTGGACTAGTGTATACTATGAGTACCTATGTAACATAACACTATAGAGGAAAATTTATCTATAGTAAAGTTGTAAAAGCATAGTAGGATTATATATGTACCTATGTATAATCTACTATAGAAGAAAACTAACCTATGTAAAATACCAAATTGGTCGCTAATTTGAATGAAAAATACCAAGTAGCAAGGGTGTAAAAGCATAGTAAGGTTTAAAAGCATATGAAAGAGAAAAACTTATGTATTACATATAAATCAATCAATAAGGGTGACTACTATTTCATTCAATTTTAAAAATACTAAGAAATAACACTAGAAATACTTAAATTATGCCTAAAGTATAAATATCTATATTTTCTAAAATGTTAATAATTTACTAACAGTTATTTATTTCTGATACCAAATAATCCGATACTCCTGTCTGATACTGCCAATATTACTGATATCGTCGATCCCGATACTCATAGTAATAGTCCGATACCGTTCTATGATTAGTAAGGTTTATGTGTAACATAATACTATGACTTTAATATAGAGAAATTCAAACACCCCAAAGCATGTCATGTCATATATATCACATTATATATATATTACATCATAATTGCTCGAAATTTTCTTTCTATTTTTTGCAAGTCAACATTTGCTTTGTTCATTTTAATGGTCATATATTTAGGGCAACATATCCGGAACCTCTTCTTGTATTCATGTAAAGAATAATTTACTGACACACTCAAATCTAATACTTTTTATATAACTAGGACTATAATTTGTCTATGTCGGGTGTCGTGTCTATGTCCGTGTCAAAATTCATATACCCAAATATAATAAATAGTGTCATGTCTGTGTCAAGGAAGAGAGGGGTCAGATTTTTAGAAGGGCATTACCTGCGGTTGAGTCGAGAAGGAGGGGGGCATGTCGGAGACGAAGGAGGAGGAGTATTGGCTGTCGGGGAGGCGAAGGGATGACGCTACCATCGTGGCCGATCGACGGAGGAGAAGGAGGGGGGTGGTGGGTGAGGAAGAGGGGGGACCCTCCCAGCCGTCGACGTACGGAGGAGGATGAGGAGGGGGTTTGGTCGGGGAGAAGACTGGAGGAGGAAAAGGAGGAGGAGGGGTCCGGGGTTGGAGAGGAGAAGAAGGAGGAGAGGGGAGAGGCGGCCGCCGAAGTAAGGGAGAGGGGGTCGCCAGAGTAAGGGAGAGAGAGAGAGAGAGAGAGAGAGAGAGAGAGAGAGAGTTAAATATTAAGAATGGGGAAAAATGAAACGCATTCTAGAATTTTAAGTTTTTGCAGCGACATATATTTCCGTTGTCATGCCCCAGTCCCAATATATCGAGGGACTAGACACGTGGCAATGGCCAGCAGTACACACCGATGGACAAACCTAATTTAATGGATCCATCGGGGCATACTTAAGCTTTATTACAACAATAATCAAGGTCTACTAATCTCATACACATAATGAATATAACAATCTCAACAAAAAGGAATATAAACATCAAACATCAAGTCACAAGTAATTTAAATCGGGGAACAACCCGATAAATTAAGTCTGATACAATGGTTCATTAAACAAGAAAGTAAATAACATCACTGACTGAGTATGGAAGAAACATATACTCAGACAAATCCATGGCAATCACCTAGTCCTTGGTTCCTGGTTCTGCTCCAGTGCCTGCTCCTGAACTTGCTTCTGCTAATGCTCCTGTCCTGTAAACCTCTGAGTGGATCTCCTCTGCTAAACCTGGGGACATAATCCGGATCCAGGTCCTCAGGGGACATAGCAAGGTACAAAATAACTCATGCCAAAATAAATGCAGTGCATAATAAATAAAACAATAAGGTAAACTAAATAACCAGCTAAGTGATATGCAAGTTGAGAGCATCACTAAAACTCAGGCTGAAACCACTACAAGCTCTGTGTCTGGGAGCCAGTAGCAGTAATAACACGTAATGGGCCAAGCTCGGGTTTAGAGTCTTGAGCCTCACAATAATAGGGGTTTTATATATATATGATAATCCTGTAGCCTGTGTGTCTCTCCCCACCCAATGTAATCACACGTCTCATGTCCATGGCACGCAAGATCAAAACTAATGCAGCAAGTCATCTAATCTCTATAAATATAATGTCTATGTCAATCTTGCATCCTATACAGAATAACCAAGAATATCTCAGGAAGATTCTGTCAAATGTATAGTGTCAAGTGTCCTGGGTATAATGTACTTGATAATGCAAGTACGAGAATGTAAAGGGTCACGATGTCCATCTCTAAGTGACGTTACACAACTCCGCGTACGGTGTTGGCACCCGACTATTAATCGAACGCTAAGTAAGTCACACGGTCCTAGGTTTTAGCATGTACAACAAATATATATGTCAAAAAAGTAAGTAGCAAAAACTGCAGGATTTGGCAAGTTACACTTGCCTGGGGTTCTTGCTCCAACTGTAGCTCTGACTTCAGTGGAATTTACAGGGAGTACTCCGGTTGCTGAAATAAATATCACTATCAGATCCAAAAAATATCAATTAGCTAAAAACACCTGTTCTTGAGTCCAATTTGGACACAGGGGCAAAAACGATAATTTTTGGTCAAAGCGGGGTCCACATGTAGGCCGCTTTGCACCAAAAAATGTGTCAGGAACAAAGGTCTCCAAATCTGTCAAACTTAGTGTCAACAAGTCAGGAACGATGTTATGAACCCAACGAAATTTCCAGAATTAGATTCCGATGAGCCGATCACAAAATCGCCCGTCAAGTGGAGCCTATGGGGCTCACGACACACGATTTTGTCAACGTTCTCAGAATCGAACCAAACATGGGTCACAGGACCAGCGTATTGCTACGAGTTCGATGGTGCAAGTTTCGTTTCGATCCGACGTGTGTACACTAAGTTACAGCAAGATCCAGAAATGACGGATACGGGGCATTGTCGGCGGATACGCATTGATTTCGGTGTGCACGCACATCCAAATCAACTTCTGCGAAATCTCGTACGTCCGTATCAACGGCGCGCACGTATCGGTGAAGACCGCACGCGACCAAGTCGTCCCGTTTGGCGGGGCGTACTCAGTTCCAGGGTAAAATAGGGCATTATTTTTCCTATTTTTGGATCGCGGTTCGCGATCGCCACAGGATGCGATGCACCGAGAGGGTTACACGGGCATCGAGAGGGTCACGCAGGGTCCGCGTCACAACTGACGGAACGAGAAATAGAGCTACGAGGAGAGAGAAAAGAGTACCTGAACAGGGCTCCGCTGAATGGGGTTTCTTCGTATCCTCGTGTCGAATTGACACTGTTGTGTCCTGGCCGTGTCCGGGCTGCGGGTACTGTGTCCGGTCTAGGGTTCGCTGCTAGGGCGTCGCCGGAGGACGGCGAGGTCGGGCTGGGGCTGCGATGGCTCAGGCGAAGCAGGTGGCGGCTCAGACGGCCGGCAGAGGCTGCTAGGGTGTTGGAGTCGGGCTCTGCGGTCGGTTGCGGGGTGGTGCTCCAGGCGGGGCCGGAGGAGAGAAGGAGAGGGTTCTGGTCAGCTGGGCACGGTGAGTCTGAGGGTGGTTGGGAGAGAGAGGCGAGGGATGAGGCGGCTGCCGGAGAAGACGACCGGGCTCGGGTTCTGCGGGCTGAGGGCTACGCTGGGGAGAGCAGCTGCGGGTCGAGGCGGGGACGACGGCGTGGCAGCTCGCGGAAGCTGGAGGCGGAGGCACGGGGCTCGACGAGGTCGGGCACGGTACTGCGGTCTCTGGCGGCTGCCGGCAGCGGGGAGAGGTGACGCTGGAGGCGAGGGCGGCCGGGGCTAGGGTTCGAGGAGAGGGCGGCGGAGGAGTATTCGTCGAGGACGATGGCGGAGCGGGGGGTTAGGTTTCAGGCGGCGGCGGTAGTTTTTATAGGGAGAGAGGGAGAGGGGAACGGCCATCGGCGGTTACGGGTAGGGAAGGAGGCGGCTGGGCGTCGAAGGGGCGGCCGGTGTGGGAAGAAGAAACGGAGCGGCGCCGGGGAGGCGATCTGCCGGCGGTTACGCGGCGGTTCAGCCGACGGAGGGAGACGAGGGGTCGGGCAGCGTCGGTTTGGGGATTTCGAGTCTAGGCGGGTCGGGTCAAAACGGGTCGGGTCGAACCCGAATTTGACCCGCTAAGGTTGGGCCTGGTTTGGTTCGGTTAGACCGGCCGGTTCGGGTCAATTTGGTTTGGTTTAATTCGGTTTAAGTGAACCGGGTTCAGGGTTAATTAGGTTTAATTAAACAATAGTTTTTAGGGCTTTAAAAATACTTCCGGGATCCAATAAATTCCCGAATAATTACCCTAAGTCTAGATTTTCATTTTACACCATAAAATATTATTTTCATAATATTTTAATATTATTTAATATTATTTAAAAAAATCCTTTAATTATAAAATACCTTGGTTTTAATTTCAGAAAAATCCCAAAAAATTACAGAAAATTGTGAAAAATTCAAATTAAAAATTCTTGAAAAATCAGGGGGTTTACAATCTACCCCCCTTAAGAGGATTGCGTCCTCGTAATCAAAGAATAACCGGTCAACAGAGATGACACGGTTGCAAATATTTTTTGAAGCACTTTACTATCAAGAAGAATCAAAGTTGAGGGTGTAAGAATAACACATAGGGAAAATCATTTCCCTAAGCGATAGAAGTTATGAAATTTCTCGGATGAAGGAAATCTAGAAAATTACAGTTTTTAGAAAACCAGGTTATCCTTTATAAACATATTAGATTAACATTCTAGGTTATTATCAAGTTCAAAATTACTAGGTTATCACTAGGTTACTATTATTAGCAAGTTAAAATTGTCAGGTTAAGTCTAAGGTCACGAACCAGCAGGCACGAATTACAGCAAATCTAGAAGCAGAAAACTATAAAAACTTACGCGCATTAGCTACTCCATGAATCTGAGTGTTCTCCAAAGTCATCGCTGGAGCTTGTCCGCGTCCTTGCAGATGATTCATCGACTGCTGTTGAGCCTGCTGGAAGAGTGCTTCTTGTGGTGCCAAGGGTGGCCTCGGCAGATATTCTCCTGGGGCATGTGGTAGAACTCCTTCAACTTCCGTTTGCAGTATTTCTAATGCTGGAGAGGCTGGCCTTGGTGCTGGTAGTGCTTGTCGTTTAACATTAGTGCTCCCTTTCGATGCTGAGGACAATCCTTGGCTAAGTGTTGGTTGGACACGCAAATTAAGCATAATCCCAATTTACGTCTGCACTCGTTCTCAATATGGCCTCTCTTGCGACAATGTTGACAGATAGGCAGTACTTGCGGAGATGCTTCTGGTGGCTGGTGCATGTGAGACTTCTTTGCAACTTCTTCCTGTGGTGCTCCGGTTGGTGCTGATGTGGCTGGTTGATGAATCATCACTGCTTTCTCTCGACGTTTAGGGCAATCCCTTACCGAATGCTTTTTGGATCCGTAAGATAAATATCGTCCCAATCTACGTCGGCATTCTTTAGCGAAATGGCCTACCTTGCCACAGTAGTGACAAGTAGGAAGGACTAGTACAAGTGGTGTAGATGCTCTCTGTGGTGGGTTCATCTGTGGTCGCTTTGCAACTCTTTCTTGTTGTGCTTGGTCTGGTGCTGATGCATACGGCCGCTTCTGGCTGGACTCTATCCTCGTGTTGTACTCCATGGGTCGTGCTGCAGCAAGAACATCCGAGTCTAAGGGAGGTGTAACGGAGCTGATTGAATTCCACCTACTGGTGTCACTTCATCGTCATAGGTGACACCTGTAACTTGTGGTGTTCCTGCGGGAGTCTCGTCGCATGCTTGTGAATCCATTGCTCTGCATCAAAATAAACTATAAGAGGCGCACAGGAATCAAGGCAAGATGTAAGTCAAGAAAATAATTTGAATTCGATATAGATATCAAGAACGTTTCAAGCAAGTGGATGAGATCCTAAAAAATTATCCTATTCTTATTGCAGGCTTGCTCGATCCCTAAGTTAAAATCGAACAATTTAGTCGTTGACCTGCATGGGCTACCACAAAAACTATGTCACGTCCCAGTCCTAATATATCGAGGGACTAGACACGTGGCAATGGCCAGCAGTACACACCGATGGACAAACCCAATTTAATGGATCCATCGGGGCATACTTAAGCTGTATTACAACAATAATCAAGGTCTACTAATCTCATCCACAGAATGAATATAACAATCTCAACAAAAAGGAATATAAACATCAAACATCAAGTCACAAGTAATTTAAATCGGGGAACAACACGATAAATCAAGTCTGATACAATGGTTCATTAAACAAGAAAGTAAATAACATCACTGACTGAGTATGGAAGAAACATATACTCAGAAAAATCCATGGCAATCATCTAGTCCTTGGTTCCTGGTTCTGCTCCAGTGCCAGCTCCTGAACCTGCTTCTGCTAATGCTCCTGTCCTGTAAACCTCAGAGTGGATCTCCTCTGCTAAACCTGGGGACATAATCCGGATCCAGGTCCTCAGGGGACATAGTAAGGTATAAAATAACTCATGCCAAAATAAATGCAGTGTATAATAAATAAAACAATAAGGTAAACTAAATAACCAGCTAAGTGATATGCAAGTTGAGAGCATCACTAAAACTCAGGCTGAAACCACTACAAGCTCTGTGTCTGGGAGCCGGTAGCAGTAATAACACGTAATGGGCCAAGCTCGGGTTTAGAGTCTTGAGCCTCACAATAATAGGGGTTTCATATATATATGATCATCCTGTAGCCTGTGTGTCTCTCCCCACCCAATGTAATCACACGTCTCATGTCCATGGCACGCAAGATCAAAACTAATGCAGCAAGTCATATAATCTCTATAAATATAATGTCTATGTCAATCTTGCATCCTATACAGAATTACCACGAATATCTCAGGAAGATTCTGTCAAATATATAGTGTCAAGTGTCCTGGGTATAATGTACTTGATAATGCAAGTACGAGAATGTAAAGGGTCACGATGTCCATCTCTAAGTGACGTTACACAACTCCGCGTACGGTGTTGGCACCGGCTATTAATCCGACGCTAAGTAAGTCACCCGGTCCTAGGTTTAAGCATGTACAACAAATATATATGTCAAGAAAATAAGTAGTAAAAACTGCAGGATTTGGCAAGTTACACTTGCCTGGGGTTCTGGCTCCAACTGTAGCTCTGACTTCAGCGGGATTTGCGGGGAGTACTCCGGTTGCTGAAATAAATATCACTATCAGATCCAAAAAATATCAATTAGCTAAAAACGCCCGTCCTTGAGTGCAATTTGGACACAGGGGCAAAAACGACAGTTTTTGGTCAAAGCGGGGTCCACATGTGGGCCGCTTTGCACCGAAAAATATGTCAGGAACAAAGGTCTCCAAATCTGTCAAACTTAGTGTCAACAAGTCAGGAACGATGTTACGAACCCAACAAAACTTCCAGAATTGGATTCCGATGAGCCGATCACAAAATCGCCCGTCAAGTGGAGCCTATGGGGCTCACGACACACGATTTTGTCAACGTTCTCAGAATCGAACCAAACATGGGTCACAGGACCAGCGTATTGCTACGAGTCCGATGGTGCAAGTTTTGTTTCGATCCGACGTGTGTACACTAAGTTACAGCGAGATCCAGAAATGACGGATATGGGGCATTGTCGGCGGATACGCGTTGATTTCGGTGTGCACGCACATCCAAATCAACTTCTGCAAAATCTCGCACGTCCGTATCAACGGCGCGCACGTATCGGTGAAGACCGCACGCGACCAAGTCGTCCCGTTTGGCGGGGCGTACTCAGTTCCGGGGTGAAATAGGGCGTTATTTTTTCTGTTTTTGGATCGCGGTTCACGATCGCCATAGGACGCGATGTACCGAGCGGGTTGCACGGGCATCGAGAGGGTCACGCAGGGTTCGCGTCACAACTGACGGAATAAGAAACAAAGCTACGAGGAGAAAGAAAAGAGTACCTGAATAGGGCTCCTCTGAATGGGGTTTCTTCGTATCCTCGTATCGAATTGACACTGTTGTGTCTTGGCCGTGTCCGGGCTGCGGGTACTGTGTCCGGTCTAGGGTTCGTTGCTAGGGCATCGCCGGAGGACTACGAGGTGGGGCTGGGGCTGCGATGGCTCAGGCGAAGCTGGTGGCGGCTCAGACGGCCGGCAGAGGCTGCTAGGGTGCTGGAGTCGGGCTCTAGGTGGGGCCGGAGGAGAGAAGGAGAGGGTTCTGGTCAGCTGGGCACGGTGAGGCTGAGGGTGGTCGGGAGAGAGAGGCGAGGGATGAGGCGGCTGCTGGATAGTTTTTATAGGGAGAGGGGAACGGCCGTCGGCGGTTACGGGTAGGGGAGGAGGCGGCTGGGCGTCGAAGGGGCGGCCGGTGTGGGAAGAAGAAACGGAGCGGCGTCGGGGAGGCGATCTGCCGACGGTTACGCGGCGGTTCAGCCGGCAGAGGAAGACGAGGGGTCGGGCAGCGTCAGTTTGGGGATTTCGGGTCTAGGCGGGTCGGGTCGAAATGGGTCGGGTTGAACCCGGATCTGACCCGCTAAGGTTGGGCCTGGTTTGGTTCGGTTAGACCGGCCGGTTCGTGTCATGCCCCAGTCCCAAAATACCGAGGGACTGGATGCACGGCAATGGCCAGCAGTACGCACCGATGGACAAACCCAATTTAATGGATCCATCAGGGCATACTTAAGCTGTAGCATAACAATAAGTAGGTCCAATGATACAAGTCACAGTCTATACTAATCTCATCCACAACAGATAATTACAGATCAAATACCAGAATAATGCAAATAGAATAAACTAACAAATCTCAATAAAAGTGTCTCGAAGAACAACCCGAGAACAAGTTTGATACATCAATGCAATAGACAGAAAATAAAGGAACTGGAAATAGAAATAACTGACTATATAAAGCCAATACTCGGGAGAAGTCCTCTGGCACGATCTCGTCCTCAGGTTCTGGTACAGCTCCTGGAAGTGCTCCTGTATTGTATATCTCTGGATGGATCTCTTCGGCTATACCTGGGGACATAATCCAGATCCAGGTCCTCAGGGGACATAGCAAGGTACAAAATAACTCAAGCCAAAATAAATAATGTAATAAAATAGTCAATGAATAAATAGGGTAAATATGTAACCATCTATGTGTAATGCCAGTGAGAACATCACCAGTACTCAGGGTGAGACTACTACAAGCTCTGTGTCGGGGAGCCGGTAGCAGTGATATCATGTAGTTGTCTAGCTCAGAGAGAGACTGAGACGCCGGCATAATATAATCAACCTGTAGCCTGTGTGTCTCTCCAACAATAAATGAAATAATAGGAAAACACTAAATAACCAGCTAAGTGATATGCAAGATGAGAGCATCACTAGAACTCAGGCTGAAACTACTACAAGCTCTGTGTCGGGGAGCCGGTAGCAGTGATATCATGTAGTTGTCTAGCTCAGAGAGAGACTGAGACACCGGCATAATATAATCAACCTGTAGCCTGTGTGTCTCTCCCCACCCAATGTAATCATACGTCTCATGTCCATGAGGCCCCATGTCCATGTCACGCAAGATCATATCTAATGCAGCAAGTCGTAATAAGCTCTAAGCATATATGTAAAGAATATGTCATGAACCTGTATCCTATACAGAATCACCATGAATGTCTCAGGAAGATTCTGTCTCATGAATAGTATCATGTGTCCTGGGTTATGATGTACTTGATAAGACAAGTACGAGAAATATCGGGTCTCGGTATCCATGTCTAGATGACTATACACAATGCCGCGTACGGTATTGGCACCCGACTATTAATCGGACGCTAAGTAAAGTCACACGGTCCTAGGTTGAACATTATATCAAGATTATATATGTATATACAAGGAACTCAGGCAAAGTACTATAACAGGAATCACTGCGAGTTGGCAAGGTACACTTGCCTGTGGTTCTGGCTCCAACTGTAGCTCTGGTATTCGTGAAGTCTCCAGGAATGTCTCCGGATGCTGAAACAAACATCACCATCAGATTCAGAAAATATCAAATAGCTAGAAATGCATATCCTTGAGTCCAATTTGGAGACAAGGGCAAAAATGACAATTTTGGGTCAAAGCGGGGTCCACATGTGGCCCACTTCGCACCGAAAAATATATCAGGGACAAAGTTCTCTAAATTCGTCAAACTTAGTGTCAACAGGTCCAGAACGATGATACGAACCCAACGGAACTTCCAGAATTGGATTCTAATGAGCCGATCACAAAATCGCCCGTCAAGTGGAGCTTGTGGGGCCCACGATACGCGATTTTGTCAACGTTCTCAGAATCGAACCAAACTTGGGTCATAGGACCAACGTATCGCTACGAGTCCGATGGTGCAAGTTTTGTTTCGATCTGACGTGTGTACATAAAGTTACGATGCATTCCAGAACTGACGGATACGGGACGGTGTCTGTGGATACGCGTTGATTCCGGTGTGCACGCACAACCAAATCAACTTCTGCGAAATCCCGCACGTCCGTATCGACGGTGCACACGTATCGGTGAAGACCGCACGCGACCAAGTTATCCTGTTTGGCGGGGCGTACTCAGTTCCGGGGTAAAACAGGGCGTTGTTTTTTCTGTTTTTGGATCGCGGTTCGCGATCGCCACAAGACGCGATGCACCGAGCGGGTTGCACGGGCACCGAGAGGGTCACGCAGGGTTCGCGATGCAACAAACGGAATCAAAAATGGGTCAACGAGCAGAGAGAAATGAGTACCTGAACAGGGCTCCAGAAATCGAAGTTTCTCGTGTCCGCGTCGTCTCCAAGTCGGAGTCGTGTCTAGGGTTAGGGTTAGGGCTAGGTGCTGTTGGCCGGAGCTTGGCGGCCGGAGGCGGGCCGGAGGGAGGATGGGGCAGCGGGGGAGGCTATGCCGGAGGCGGCGGCGTGCCGGAGCGGGCGGGGGACGGGCGGCGCAGGGCGCGGGCGGCCGGGCTGCTGTTACTGGCTGCTGCGGCTTGATGGGGGGAGGAGGAAGGAGGCAGGGCGGCGGCGCAGCGAGGTGGCGAGGCGGTGGCGGCGTCGCGACGAGGCGGGGGCGGTGGCAGCGTCGGGGTGGAGAGTCCGGGCGGTGGAGGGTTGCCGGAGAAGAGGGGAAAGGGGGTTTATATAGGGCTGTGGTCGAGCGGGGGAGGCCGGGCTAGGCGGCGGAGGAGGAGGCGTCGTGGGGGTGCGTGGGTCGGGCGAGGCGGCCAGGGAACGCGGGCTGGGCGACGCGTGGCCGGCGAGGCGCGGGTGGCCGGGCGGAAGTCGCGGGGGAGAGGGATTCGTGGGGGAAGCGGTTAGCGGGTTCGGGTCGGGCGGGTCGCAGGTTGGGTGGACCCGACCCGACCCGCTAGGGTCAGCGGTCCGGTTCGTCTGGTTGGACCGGGTTCAGCCCGGTTCAGCCCGGTTTGAACCCGGTTCAACCCGGTTCAATTTGATTTAATTTTTTAAAAATAGTTTTTGGGCCTTTAAAAATATTTTCGGGGTCCAATAAATTCTCAGAAAATTATCCTAAGTCCAATATTTTATTTTACACCCAAAAATATTATTTTTATAATATTTTAATATATTTTAAAAATATTTAATTTATTTAAAAGCCAAAAATACCTTGTTTTTAATTAGCAAAAATTCCCGAAAAATTCCAAAAAATTCTGAAAAATCCAGTTTTGAAAATCTTAAAAAATCAGGGGGTTTACAATCTACCCCCCTTAAGAGGATTACGTCCTCGCAATCAAAGAATAACCGGTCAATAGAGATGACACGGTTGCAAGCATATGTTCGAAACACATCACAAGACACTTAGGGAAAATATCGTTTTCCTAAGAATGTAAGTTATGCACTTTCCAGAGTAAAGAAAATCTAGCTAAAGCAAGAGAACTACAATTTTTTTGAAAACTAGGTTATTATTAACAAGTTCCAAATTACTAGGTTGGGGCTAAGGTCACGAACCAAATAGGCACGAGCTAAAACAATTCTAGAATCGATAGCTACGAATCACTTACGCGCATTAGCTACTCCACGAGCCTGAGCGTTCTCCAAGGTTATCGCGAAAGCTTGTTCGCGTCCTTGCAGTCGATTCCTCTGCTGCTGCTGAGCTTGCTGGAAGAGTAGTGCCTGGGGTATCAAAGGTGGCCTCGGCTGATACCCTCCTGGAGCTGGTGGTATGACTTCTTCAACTCCCGTTTGCAGTGCTCCCAATGCTGGATAGGCTGGCCTCGGTTCTGGTAACGCTTGTTGTTTAACCATTGGTGCTCTTTCTCGACGCTCAGGGCATTCCCTCAATGAATGCTGACTGGATCCGCAAGCTAAATATACTTTCCTTTTTTGTCTGCACTCATCCTCAATATGGCCTCGCTTGCGACAATATTGACAGATAGGTAGTGCCTGTGGAGATGCTCCTGATGGCTGGTGCATGTGAGGTCTCTTTGCAACTTCTTCTTATGGTGCTCCGGCTGGTGCTGATGTGGATGGCCGCTTCAGACTGGTCTCTCTCCTGATGACGCGCTCCATGCGTCGTGCTACAGCAAGGATGTCCGAGTATGAAGTAGGTACAACGGATCCAATTAGTTTCTGTAGCTCGAAGTTTAGTCCGTCGAAGAACTTCTCGGCCTTCTCTTCTTCTGTCGGGATTGATGTTGGGGCGAAGCGACTTAGACGAATGAACTCAGCGTTGTACTCTTCCACTATCATAGCATCCTGAGTGAGGCGATTGAACTTGTCCCGAAGTTCTGATCGAGCGATAGCTGGAATGTACATCTCCTGAAAGAGTCTAGAGAACTCTTCCCAAGTGACTCGGTCTGGTCCGAGCCGTGTCTCCTCAGATAGCCACCAGTGATGTGCATTGTCTGTCAACTGCATTCTGACGGCAGTCATCCAACGTTCCCTTGGAAGCTCAGCTGCTTCTAATTGATGTTGAGTGTTGGTGAGCCACTCATGAACTTCAGTGGGCTCCTCCTTGCCTGAGAAGGTACGGGGCTTCAGCTAGCAAAAATCGGCGATAGAGCCCGTCGTTGGCCGTCGTGTTGTTAGATCTGCCTGTTCTAGTGCGGTTACTAGGCTGCGACTCAAAGCCTCTTGTTGAGCTTGCATTATTGCATAGATCATTTGAAACATCTACTGGCCGTCCATGGCCTGCCCTGGTGGAATTACGGGCATTGGTGGAGTAAATTGCGTCGATGGTGAAATGTCATCGTGCTGGACTCTCGAGGCATGTTGTTGAGCTGATTGTCCTCCATCCACTAGTGTTACTTCATCTTCGTTGGTTACCACAGTATCTCGTGGTGATCTTGAAGGAGTCTCGTCGTTCGCTCGTGAATCCATAACTCTGCAACCAAATAAACAATAAGAGGCGCACAGGAACCAAGGCAGGATGCAAGTCGAGAAATTAATTCGAATCCGATATGGATATCAAGAACGTTTCAAGCAAGTGGATGAGATCCTAAAAACTTATCATATTCTTATTGCAGGCTTGTTCGGTCCCTAAGTTGAAACCGAACAATTTAGTCGTTGACCTGCATGGGCCACCACAAAAACCATGTCACGTCCTAGTCCCAAAATACCGAGGGACTGGATGCGCGGCAATGGCCAGCAGTACGCACCGATAGACAAACCCAATTTAGTGGATCCATCAGGGCATACTTAAGCTGTAGCATAACAATAAGTAGGTCCAATGATACAAGTCACAGTCTATACTAATCTCATCCACAACAGATAATCACAGATCAAATGCCAGAATAATGCAAATAGAATAAACTAACAAATCTTAATAAAAGTGTCTCGAAGAACAATCCGAGAACAAGTTTGATACATCAATGCAATAGACAGAAAATAAAGGAACTGGAAATAGAAATAACTGACTATATAAAGCCAATACTTAGGAGAAGTCCTCTGGCACGATCTCGTCCTCAGGTTCTGGTACAGCTCCTGGAAGTGCTCATGTACTGTATATCTCTGGATGGATCTCTTCGGCTATACTTGGGGACATAATCCAGATCTAGGTCCTCAGGGGACATAGCAAGGTACAAAATAACTCAAGCCAAAATAAATAATGCAGTAAAATAGTCAATGAATAAATAGGGTAAATATGTAACCATCTATGTGTAATGCCAGTGAGAACATCACCAGTACTCAGGCTGAGACTACTACAAGCTCTGTGTCGGGGAGCCGGTAGCAGTGATATCATGTAGTTGTCTAGCTCAGAGAGAGACTGAGACGCCGGCATAATATAATCAACCTGTAGCCTGTGTGTCTCTCCAGCAATAAATGAAACAATAGGAAAATACTAAATAACCAGCTAAGTGATATGCAAGATGAGAGCATCACTAGAACTCAGGCTGAAACTACTACAAGCTCTGTGTCGGGGAGCCGGTAGCAGTGATATCATGTAGTTGTCTAGCTCAGAGAGAGACTGAGACGCCGATATAATATAATCAACCTGTAGCCTGTGTGTCTCTCCCCACCCAATGTAATCATACGTCTCATGTCCATGAGGCCCCATGTCCATGTCACGCAAGATCATAACTAGTGCAGCAAGTCGTAATAAGCTCTAAGCATATATGTAAAGAATATGTAATGAACCTGTATCCTATACAGAATCACCATGAATGTCTCTGGAAGATTCTGTCTCATGAATAGTGTCAGGTGTCCTGGGTTATGATGTACTTGATAAGACAAGTACGAGAAATATCGGGTCTCGGTATCCATGTCTAGATGACTATACACAATGCCGCGTATGTTATTGGCACCCGACTATTAATCGGACGCTAAATAAAGTCACACGGTCCTAGGTTGAACATTATATCAATATTATATATGTATATACAAGGAACTCAGACAAAGTACTATAACAGGAATCACTGCGAGTTGGCAAGGTACACTTGCCTGTGGTTCTGGCTCCAACTGTAGCTCTGGTATTCGTGAAGTCTCCAGGAATGTCTCCGGATGCTGAAACAAACATCACCATCAGATTCAGAAAATATCAAATAGCTAGAAACGCCTGTCCTTGAGTCCAATTTGGAGACAAGGACAAAAATGACAATTTTGGGTCAAAGCGGGGTCCACATGTGGCCCGCTTCGCACTGAAAAATGTGTCAGGGACAAAGTTCTCCAAATTCGTCAAACTTAGTGTCAACAGGTCCAGAACGATGATACGAACCCAACGAAACTTTCAGAATTGGATTCCGATGAGCCGATCACAAAATCGCCCGTCAAGTAGAGCCTGTGGGGCCTACGATACGCGATTTTGTCAACGTTCTCAGAATCGAACCAAACTTGGGTCACAGGACCAGCGTATCGCTATGAGTCCGATTGGGCAAGTTTCGTTTCGATCCGACGTGTGTACACAAAGTTACGACGTGTTCCAGAATTGACGGATACGGGACGGTGTCCGCGGATACGCGTTGATTCCGGTGTGCACGCACAACCAAATCAACTTCTGCGAAATCGACGGCGCACACGTATCGGTGAAGACCGCACGCGACCAAGTCGTCCAGTTTGGCGGGGGGTACTCAGTTCCGGGGTGAAACAGGGCGTTGTTTTTTCTGTTTTTGGATCGCGGTTCACGATCGCCACAGGACGCGATGCACCGAGCGGGTTGCACGGGAACCGAGAGGGTCACGCAGGGTTCGCGATACAACAGACGGAATCAAAAACGGGTCAACGAGCAGAGAGAAATGAGTACCTGAACAGGGCTCCAGAAACCGAAGTTTCTCGTGTCCGCGTCGTGTCCAAGTCGGAGTCGTGTCTAGGGTTAGGGTTAGGGCTAGGTGCTGTTGGCCGGAGCTTGGCGGCCGGAGACGGGCCGAAGGGAGGCCGGGGCAGCGGGGGAGGCTCTGCCGGAGGCTGCGGCGCGCCGGAGCGGGCGGGGGATGGGCGGCGCAGGGCGCGGGCGGCCGGGCTGCTGTTACTGGCTGCTGCGGCTTGATGGGGGGAGGCGGCAGGGCGGCGTAGCGGCGAGGTGGCGAAGCGGCGAGGCGGGGGCGGTGGCAGCGTCGGGGCGGGGAGTCCGGGCAGTGGAGGGTTGTCGGAGAAGAGGGGAAAGGGGGTTTATATAGGGCTGTGGTTGAGCGGGGGAGGTCGGGCTAGGCGGCGGAGGAGGCGGCGTCGTGGGGGTGCGTGGGCCGGGCGAGGCGACCGGGGAACGCGGGCTGGGCGGCGCGTGGCCGGCGAGGCGCGGGTGGCCTGGCGGAAGTCGCGGGGGAGAGGGATTCGTGGGGGAAGCGGTCAGCGGGTTCGGGTCGGGCGGGTCGCGGGTTGGGCGGACCCGACCCGACCCGCTAGGGTCAGCGGTCCGGTTCGTCTGGTTGGACCGGGTTCAGGCCGGTTCAGCCCGGTTTGAACCCGGTTCAACCCGGTTCAATTTGATTTAATTTTTTAAAAATAGTTTTTGGGCCTTTAAAAATGTTTTCAGGGTCCAATAAATTTCCAGAAAATTACCCTAAGTCCAATATTTTATTTTACACCAAAAAAAATATTATTTTCATAATATAGTAATATATTTTAAAAATATTTAGTTTATTTAAAAGCCGAAAATACCTTGTTTTTAATTAGCAAAAATTTTCGAAAAATCCCAGAAAATTCTAAAAAATCCAGTTTTGAAAATCTTGAAAAATCAGGGGGTTTACAGTTCGGGTCAATTTGGTTTGGTTTAATTTGGTTTAAGTGAACCGGGTTCAGGGTTAATTAGGTTTAATTAAACAATATTTTTTAGGGCTTTAAAAATACTTCCGGGGTCCAATAAATTCCCGAAAAATTACCCTAAGTCTAGTTTTTCATTTTACACCATAAAATATTATTTTTATAATATTTTAATATTATTTATTATCATTTAAAAAAATCCTTTAATTACAAAATACCTTGGTTTTAATTTCAGAAAAATTCCAAAAAAATTACAGAAAATTGTGAAAAATCCAAATTAAAAATTCTTGAAAAATCAGGGGGTTTACATCCGTCGCTATTCCGTCGTTGAAGCACAACGACGGACTAGTGACGAAAAATGATATAATTTGTTTACATAAATAAATAGTCGTGATTCCGTCGAATGTCCGTCACTGACTCAGCGACAGATTATTTTGTCGCTGAGATCCATCCCTATTTAACAGTATTTTTGTAGTACCAATGTTGACCCATTGTCCTAATAGGTTCAACCCTATCATCATACTCAAGAAGAAAAGACAGATTACAATAAAATTACTCACTCTACCCGTAGCGATATCCCTGAACGAAGACGACGACTCCTCGATCAGATCTTCTCTTCCTTCTATCTTAGATGGCAAGTCCTAAGAGCAAAGTATATATTTTCTCTTAGATCTCCTGTGGACAAGCACCATGAATCTCCACTTTGTGGCTCTACCCTTAACCCATATATATAGTTGAAAAACCTTAGTTTAGGTTATAGTAATTCCTAAACAGGAAACTCTAAAATAAGAAACTCATTACCTAAGATATCAAGCACCAATTATGGACGTCTAAATATGGTTAAATTAAATATTTGATACAGATTTGTAAATCAAATCAATTCAAATATTTAATGTAGATTTTCAAATCGCATCAAATCAAATCTTTGGCCATATTTGGACTTCAAAATTTGTTGTTACCAAATTCAGGCTGGACCCAACATGAGTTAGGCTTTGTGGAGATTGGATGATTTCAATAAAGAATTTCGGACAATTTAACCTCCTAGTGCTTCTGAATAATTTACAGAAATGAAGTCGCAATTATAGCCAACGTATGTTGTTGCTTCATGTACACGTTCCAAAATTTAAGAAAAATGACACTCGGTGCCAAAATATAAGAAAAAGGGATCCTTGCAATATGTATGTGTCTTTTTGGATCCTTGTAAGTTCTGTTTGAATGGAATGGTGTTTGAGTAGATACACACATTTTTTTCTCAATTTGAGTACTCAAAACAGTATATTTTTATATTATTCTCTCCTAAAATTTTTACAATTCCAATCCATCTATCCTCAAACAATAAACAACTATATTTTAATATCCAAGTATACCCTATATTTTTATACATTATTTATAGATATTTTCTAAAATTTTGTGGATGATCCAAAATACTCTGAAATTCTATAGAGAAAAAAAATGCTAATAACAAAATACTAAATATTAAACTCTATTGGAGGATCTCAACAATTTTTTCTAAAGGTATAATTATTAATTAATTGTACTTATAAATTAAAAGATACATGACAAAATGAGTGTAAATAATGGATACTCAAATTTGATAGTTTTCTCTCTCCTCCCTCAAAATTTGAGGATCTATTCTCTCTATCCTAATTTTTTTTTTTCTTAATTTGAGGATAGATTAGCGAGAGAGTGAGGATTGATTAGAGATGGCCTTAGTCCTCAAATTTGTTTTTCTCAATTTGAGAATCCAAAACAATATATTTTCATATTATTTCATTCTCAAATTTTTTATAATTCCAATCCATCTATCCTCAAAAAATAAAGAACTATTTTTTATTTCTACATAAGTTTATTTTTTACAATTACTTTAATATAATCATATACATTATATTATTAAACATTATTTATATAGATTTTTTTTTATAGAGAAACAAAATTCTATGAAATTTTGTGGATGATCCCAAAGATCTCTGAAATTCTACAAAGAAAAGAAATTAATACAAATAACAAATATATTTAGTATTATAATCTATTGGAAGACACAATAAATTAATACAAATTAATACACATAAATAAAAATGAGTACACTAAACATTAACCTCTTTACCATTTATTTATATAAATTATTGGCAGTTTTATTTAATAGAAAATGAGTAATGGGAGCTCGAATTGAACTCCGAAATGGACCTTCCATACATAATGTGGAAAAAAAAAAGTAACTAAATAAAAGTAAATATGGCAACAACAACAAAATTTTGCCACCCAGAATTAAACTAAGGACCTCAAGTATGCAAGTTTAATATGATAACCACTAAACCACAACGCTTATGAGTTAATAATGATCCATAGTACATCCTGATGAGTTACTTCCATGTTGGTCCTTTTTTGGTCTTTGGACCATGGACTGTAGCCAGCCGAGCATGTCCTGGAGAAGTGCTGCCCATTGTTTATTAACTTTAGGATAAAGTGAGAACATTCCATGCATTTTCACCTATTCAATGGGAATCCTACATTAAAGTGAGAAAGTTTATTAACTTTAGAATCATGTTTATAACATGCTTGTTCTATTCTTATGGTACGTTCCATCGTTACTTGTCACCCATCACCCTACTATTACTTATGTTGATAGTTGATGCAATGGGGGTGAGTACTATTAAAAGTTTTTAATTTAAAGTATCCAATGTTGCAGGATGTTGCTATGGTTTTGGTCTTTGCATTGGGGTACGCAGGCATCATTCTTGAGGAATCTTTAGCATTCAATAAAAGTGGAGTTGGGTTGTTGATGGCTGTTAGCTTATGGGTTATCAGAAGCATTGGGGTATTGTTAAGTTCTTCATTCTTAGAAGACATGAGTAACAAAATTTGCCATTTTCTTGTTCTTAAAAGATATTGCTTAGTTCTTTTGATCAATATGTAGTCATGATAATGTTTCAAAGAGCTTGTCGTTTTTCTTCTTCTTTCGTTTACGTTAGTCCCTTGAGGCACCGAAAGATTGTTGCATTGAACTATCAAATTGGCAACACGCTCCTCACATTTCCCCCCCCATCACATTGTTGGTTTGATTATAAGTAGCCTAGGTTTTAAGGGTTTTGTTTCATAAATGTGTAATTTATATTGGTACTCTCACCCGCACATTTATTAATGTATCTTTTACATAAAATGTGAATTGATAAATGTGAAATGTGCATTGATATATGTGCGGATGAGAGTACCAATATAAATTACACATTTATCTTAACAAAATCCAGGTTTTAATCCTGATGATTTAATTGCATATTATTTATGATGCACTGAAGACATTTGGATCATAAAAAGTTATCATCATGATTGAAGCCGTTTTCCAGCAAAATGTGGTTTCTACAGAAAACACATCAAATTCAAGAAGCTCCATAAAAGAATTGACAAAATTTTACGACTAACCTACCAACTTGACATCAGCCTTATATATCTTTGTACTAGATTGCTGGTGAAAGTAAGCATGCGAGAGGGACTTGTCATAGAACCAACAGGGCCAGTGGTGAGTAGGTAAACCTTCTTCTTTGGTCTCCCAAGTTCCTGTGTACTGGGAAGAAGTCAAGATGAAGAGAGAAATGATAAATTGTCATAGGGCATCACTCCACATTAGGCACAAGTCAAAGAGTCAAATAGAATTGTGTTCCCCATCTCAATCCTGAAGATCAGCAGATTATTTGCAAGGTTATATGTACAATTATATGCTGAGAGAAATTAAACAGCTTGTAATATCCCTAGGGCCGGCCCAGGGGAGCCTGACAAGATTTCGGGCTTGAACAAACCTCCTCTTCTAGGGCAAACTATCAGGCTCAGCGTGACAACACAAAAGATCAGGGTTACGGATGACCCCCCGGACCGGCCAACAACAAGGTTCGTAGTATCGAAATCGTTATCGTACTATTTCTATGAGTATCGGGATCGGCGATATCGGCACTACAAGCGGTTTCGAATCGGAGTTTCGGATTTTTGGGTATCGGAAAGCAAGCAATTATTAACATTTTAGAGGATATTTTATACATTTAGGCATATTTTTAAGTATTTCTAGTGTTTTTTCTTAGCAGTTTTGAAATTGAATGAAATAATAGTCATCCTTGCCAATTGGTTTACATGTGATAGATTTACATGCTCTTACAACTTTATTATACTTTTACACCCTTGTTGATTGGTCTTTTTCGTTCAATTTTCTTTGCCGAATTGACCGAAAAAGAGACCTTAAATATCGGTATCAGTCAGTATCGAATATCGGTCGGTATTAGATTGGGATATGCCAAATCTTATCGTTATCAGCCGATCGGATCGGTATCAGTCGATACTGCAAACTATGCCATAAGGGTTAAGGGGCAACCAAAATTAGTTCCGGATAGGACAACCCAACCCTCCGTGCCGGCCCTGTATTCGCCAAGCAATCTCATCCACCCTGATATGATGCTAAGATATTACCATCTCTGTATAATGTTAGTCATACCACAAGAAGTTTCTCTGATCCTATGGGCATCTATTAGTGCCAACTTTAAAATGGCAACCAAGCTGCTTCGGCTGCTCTCACTGGAAAACCATGCTGGTGAATAGGTACTGCTGATAACGTCAAGTGAGAGACATTGATTATATATCATACCAGACTCTTACTAACACTTTAGATCATTCCGTCCCTAACTTCCAACTCAGTAGTTTTCCTTCAACGTAGCATTAGAGAGTACAAAATGAAATACATAACTTGGTAGATTACGTTTAGTTTAAACTTGTAAGATCTTTCTACAAGCTCTCTCTTTAATAATTTGATGTGTAAACATTGACTAAAGTGCTGTATACTTGGTCTTTCAATGTTCGTATAATGATATTAATATTGCTTCGGATTTTGCTCAAAAATGAAGATACATGCTCCAGGCTTCTGTATGGAGGAACCATTTGGCTGTTTCCATTCTTTAGGTTATTCAAAGTAGAACTTGATTTTTTTTTTTTTTGCATCTATTCGTACATCATGAGTCCTTGACTATCAAATTGTAGTATAAATGTTTTTTTTTAATGCTTCTCTCTTTTATGTCTTCAGGTTTGCTTGTCCATGATTATCTATTTGATCAGCTTTTTTTTTTTTTTTTTGGGATGATAATTTCCTATTGATGTAACACATTTTCCTGTGTGTGACTATCTGTCATGTTCTGTAGGCTCCTTCAACAGATATAGCTGTTACAGAATTAACTCGAGCATCTGCTGAAATCACTGAAATAGTGTTTTTCTTGATCGGTGCTATGACAATAGTGGAAATTGTTGACGCACATCAAGGATTTAAGCTGATTACTGACAACATAACCACAACAAAACCTCGAATTCTTCTTTGGGTGGTGGGTAATACGCCTTACTCGTTTTACGTGATGCCATGCTTGCAAGGTTACTTTGTCTTTCCAGTTTATTCTTGAAGATAGATTTGGTTTAGGTAAAGTATATCCAGTTAATTTTATTACCATTGGTCATAATGTAATTATTTTTCCCGTGAAAATAAGATACTGCATACATCTTTGATTGCTCTGGTATGATCCATTCTTTGCCTCCAAGTCGATGCAGCATACTTCTTTTTGTCGAGCCTTTATCATCTGACAGGGCTATCTAAGTTCTTCAAGTCTCAACATGTTTTCGCAATTTCAATTTGCATTCGATTTATGGCTATAGTGAAATTGTTCAAAACTGAACCCCAGATTTCACTATTGATGAATATCTGGTTTTCACTTGAGAAATGGTACTCTGATCTCTGAAGGAGTCAATGCAACGTGTAACTGTTATTATTAGGTTCTAAATATGATGAGAACACATCTTCATTGTCAAACTGAATGGCTACTGATGCTTCAGAAGTCATTGAGGATTCTAATTTATGCTGTACGCTAGGAAGCAGGGACACTGCAAAATGCTTGTTTCATGTCATGCCCATGTTGGACACATATCACACACATCACAAACACTTCAAAATACACCAGGACACACCAAAATAAGTGCCATGTCCATAATCCATGTGTCATATTCGTGTACGTGCAACATAGGTAAGAGGAAACTAAGTCCTCCCTTTATTACATATGTTGGCTGGTCAAATTTCTTGATAAATAGTAGTGGCATACAATTCAATGAAGTTATCTTAATAGATGAACAACTAGCATATAATAGCGATAAGCTTGCTTCAATGCATAATAAATGTGCCAAAATCATGAAAAATCTCTTAAATTCTGTAAGTGTGTAATAATTGCTCACCTTTTAGTGCCTACATGGCTTAAAAAAAAAACCTGATATGGTTTTTGATTCCATCTCTTCTTTGGCAAGCATTGTGAAATGCTATAATGTAGTCGACGTTGTGGTTAAGTTGATTGTGAAGAGTGCTCTCATCTTGTTTTACATTTTAGGTACATTTGTTTGTGAATAGGTTAACTTGAGTGAATGAAAAAGATTTCTTCTTTGCACTGGTGATTGGGTAGTGTATCCTTATGAACACATTCCAAATGACTAAACAGCTGAACATAGTAATCTATCTGCACAGGATAGCTAAATTTAGAATTTTATGAGTTTCTGCTATATATATATATATATTGTCCTGACAAACCATTTTTTTGAATTTTCAGGTTGGTTATGTCACCTTCTTCCTTAGTTCAGTTCTTGACAATCTAACATCAACTATTGTTATGGTTTCTTTACTGCGCAAACTACTGCCTCCATCAGAATATAGAAAGTACGGTATCTGTTTTTAATCTTTAGCTGCTTCTTTATGAAGTCTTTATTCTCAATATTCCCAACTTTAATATTTTCTTAGAAATGTGCTCATTTACGATATTGTGGACTAGATAATAATCTTCTAATATCCTCTGTGGGCTAGGATTAGTAATTAAAAAAAAAAATTGTTCGGTTACTATTTTACCAAAGCGGATCGGTTCAATATTTTCTCATATGATCATAGTCAATTAGATTTGTCAGTTGTCACCGAGTTTTTCACTTCGATCTGGGTTGCCTCCTGATGGAGTGGTTTCTGCGGATCTTGGTAACTGGCTGATTTGGTGCATGGGAGTGAAGCTTCTTATCAGTGAATTTCTCTTCCATCTTATTACTTTTCTAAATTTCATAGCAGGTTTCTATCCCACCACACCTTTGTCTACAGATCAGGAATCTTCTTCCAATTCTAAGCTTGTTCAGAGTTGATCCACTCTTATTGAACTCTAGTTGTTCCAATCATGTTCTTGCGCATGGATCCTGTTGAAATTAGTTGATTATTTTATTGATTGTCTCATTGGCATATATAGTCTTACAGTCATTAATACAATGATCTCAATCATTATGACAATAATCTCATAATGGAATATCCTGTGACATATTCTGGCATCCCAAATATGTCCTCAGGATATTCCCATGTGCTTATACTATACTTAAATATGACACCCAACATACCATATCAACACTCCCCCTCAAGATGGGTGAAAGATATTCACTAAGCCCATCTTGTCACATCCTCTAATCATGCTCACTGAGGCGAGTCCCTTGGTTAGTCCATCTGCTACTTGATCCCTGGTTGGAACATGGCCAAGCTCCAGTAATCCACTATCCAACTTCTCTTTGATGAAGAATCTATCAATCTCGATGTGTTTGGTCCTGTCATGCTGTACTGGATTGTTGGCGATACTAATAGCTGACTGATTGTCACACCACAGCTTCATCTTGGCTCCTTGATCCAGCTTCAGCTCCACCAGCATATTCTTCAACCATAGCAGCTCTGCAACTCCCAAGGCCATAGCTCTGTACTCTGCTTCAGCTGTCGATCTGGCCACCACAGACTGCTTCTTACTCCTCCAGGAGACCAAGTTACCTCCTACAAATATGCAATATCCCGAGGTAGACCTCCTGTCATCAGCACAACTAGCCCAGTCAGAATCACAGTAGCCCTCGATGCTCACGTGATTGTTCTTCCTGAATATTAGTCCCTTCCCGGGAGCACCTTTCAAGTACCTCAGAATCTGCTACACTGCATCCATATGACCCTTCCGTGGGTCATGCATGTAGCGGCTCACCACACTTACTGCAAAGCAGATATCAGGACGTGTGTGGCTCAAATAGATCAACTTGCCAACCAGTCTCTGGTATCTGTCCCGATCAACTGGTTCTCCAGCCTCAGCATCAATCTTGAACCTCTGATCTATTGGTGTCGCTGCAGGTTTGCACCCCAACATCCCAGTTTCTGTGAGAAGGTCCAGTGCATACTTCCTTTGAGAAAGAACAATCCCCTCTGCTTCTCGAGCAATCTCAATCCCAAGGAAGTACCGAAGAAGGCCGAGATCCTTCACCTCGAATTCCTTTCCAAGCTTTCCTTTGAGTTAGGCGATCTCCTGCTCATCATCTCCTGTGATAATCATATCGTCCACATACACCGCAAGCATGGTGATGTGGCCTCCACTCCGACGAAAGAACTGTCACGCCCCAGTCCCAAAATACCGAGGGACTAGACACGTGGCAATGGCCAGCAGCACACACCGATGGACAAACCCAATTTAATGGATCATCGGGGCATACTTAAGCTGTAATACAACAATAAGGGTCTAAATATACTAATCTCGTCCACAGAAATAAATATAACAATATCAGAATCATAAAGCAAGATCAATCTCAATATAACATAAACTCGGGAAAATAGCCCGATAATGAGTCTGATACATCTGTCAAGATACAAGAATGAAGATAACCACAGCAAATACTGAGTATGGAAGCAGTATATACTCAGAAGATACCCTCGATGATCACTCGTCTACTGGATCTGGTACTGCTCCAGTGCCTGCTCCAGATAATGCTCCTGCTCCGTAAACCTCGGGATAGATCTCATCTGCTAATCCTGGGGACATATTCCGGATCCAGGTCCTCAGGGGACATAGCAAGGTACAGATAATACAAGCCAAAATAAATGCAGTGCAGAAATAAATGAAACAATAGGGTAACTATATAACCAGCTAAGTGATATGCAAGTGAGAGTTTTAGTCATACTCGGACTGAGACTACTACAGGATCAGTGTCGGAGAAACCCATAGCAACATTCTCTCGACGGGCCAGAACTGGTGCCAAAGCTCTATACCAGAAACTCAGACACATCCAGATGACAATATATATAATATAATCAGCCTTTTGTATGGTAAATCTCTTCCCACCCAATGTAATCTCACGTCTCATGTCCATGACACGCAGGATCAAAACTAATGCAACAAGTCATATAATGTCTATGAATAAAATATCTATGTCATCAAACCTGTATCCTACACAGAATCACCATGAATATCTCAGGAAGATTCTGTCTCATGAATAGTGTCAAGTATCCAGGGTCTATGTACTTGATAAGACAAGTACGAGAATGTAAAGGGTCATGATGTCCATGTCTAGATGACGTACACAACTCCACGTATGGTGTTGGCACCCGACTATTAATCGGACGCTAAGTATGTCACACGGTCCTAGGTCAAGCATGCACAACAATATAAATATAGTCAAAGGAATAATAACAAGAACTGCAAGGTTTGGCAAGGTACACTTGCCTGGGGTTTGAATACCAACAGCTGTCCCTGTATCAGTGGATCCTGCAGGTACTCCTCCAGAAGCTGTAATAAACAACACCAACAGTCTCAGAAAATATCAAATAGCTAAAAACTCCTGTCCTTAAGTCTAATTTGGACACAGGGGCCAAAATGACTATTTCTGGTCAAAGCGGGGTCCACATGTGGGCCACTTTGCACCGAAAAATGTGTCAGGGTCAAAGGTCTCAAAATTTATCAAACTTAGTGTCAACAAGTCAGGAACGATGATACGAACCCAACAAAACTTCCAGAATTGGATTCCGATGAGCCGATCACAAAATCGCCCGTCAAGTGGAGCATGTGGGGCCCACGATACGCGATTTTGTCAACGTTCTTAGAATCGAACCAAACTTGGGTCACAGGACCAGCGTATTGCTACGAGTCCGATAGCGTAAGTTTCGTTTTGATCCGACGTGTGTACACAAAGATACGACGTGTTCCAGAACAGGCGGATACGGGGCGTTGTCGGCGGATACGTGTTGATTCCGGTGTGCACGCACATCCGAATCAACTTCTGCGAAATCCCGCACGTCCGTATCAACGGCGCGCATGTTTCGGTGAAGACCGCGCGCGACCAAGTCGTCCCGTTTGGCGGGGCGCACACAGTTCCGGGGTGAAACGGGGTATTGATTTTCCTGTTTTTGGATCGCGGTTTGAGATCACCACAGGACGCGACGCACCGAGCGGGTTGCACGGGCATCGAGGGGGTCACACAGTCTACGCGTCACAACTGACGGAACGGAAAACTGGGCAACGAGGAGAGAGAATGGGTTACCTGAACAGGGCTCCGTGAAATCTGAATTTCGTGTCCGTGTGTCTCCTCGACACGAGCTGTGTCCTGTATCCGAGCCGTGTCCTGGCTGTTCTAGGGTTAGGGTTAGGTTTTGATGCTGGGACGTCGTGGCTGGCCGGAGGAGGGCGGAGCGGGGACTGGTCGGTGGTCGGGAAGAGAAAGTCGGGGCGGCTAGGACGGAGCTGTAGGCTGTGGAGGTGGTGCTGGGCTGTGGTGCTCGGGTTCAAGGAGGGGATGGACCGGCCGGGGAAGAGGGGAGAGGAGGTCGACAGGGCGGAGGAAGGAGACAGGGTGGCCGGGGCGGAGCGAGGCGATAGGTGGTGGTGCTGGGCTTCGACGGTGGAGCGGGGACGAAGACGAGGGCAGCGGAGGCTAGGGCGGCTCTGCGGGAGTTCGTCGGGGTCGTGATCGCGGCGACCGAGGGAGAGATGGGAGAGGTCGAGGGGAGGCGGAGACTCGGGTAGGGGGACGACGCTGGGGTAGGCGGAAAGGTGGCGAGGCGGAGCTCAGGGTGGTCGAGGGTGACCGGAGCGAGGACTGGTGGGTGGAGGAAGTTAGGGTTCCGGCGCACGGCGGAGGGGATTAAATAGAGGCGGAGCGGCTAGGCGGATTAGGGTTCAGATTAGGAATAGGGTTAGGTTTCAGACCGGGCTAACTGGTCCGGGTCCGCGGGTCGGGTTCACATGAATCCAGCCCGACCCGCTTAGTGTTTAAGTACGGATTTGGGTCTGCGGGTTTCGGGTTCGGGTCTAGATCCGACCCGACCCGCTAAGGCTGGGTTCGGTTCAGTTGAACTGGGTCTGAGTTGGTTTGGGTTGGTTTGGTTCAATTGAACCGGGTTTATTTTAGGGGTTTAATTCGGTCTATTTCTACATTGGTTTTTAGGGTTTTTAAAATGCTTCCGGAGTCCAATAAATTCCCGAAAAATTACCCTATGTCTGGTTTTCCATTTTACACCATAAAATATTATTTTTATAATATTTTAATTTTATTTAACAGTAATTAAAAATCATTTAATTGCAAAATACCTTAGTTTTAATTTCAGAAAAATCCCAGAAAATTATGAAAAAATCCAAATAAAAATTTCAGAAAAATCAGGGGGTTTACAATCTACCCAACTTATAAAAATTTTGTCCTCGAAATTAAACTGGGGCAGGGTCTCTCTATTAAATCTCACTTGATTACAGTCTAAAGAATTCCTCTTAAGTGAACATTGTGGTCTCTACCCAACTTAGAATTTATCCATCTATCATCTAAGCCTATACATCTAAGAAAGTTATGCCCCAAATTATGTTATTGAGTCCTCAAAGTTTTTAACACCAACATGTCATCTATGATATTTCCTTAATCATTTATAAAAGATAGTCACCAAACAATACGACTGGCCTGCGGGGTATATCTAGTACTGTCTATATATCAAACTTATACCAAGCACGATGTTTCGTCTTTCCGAAATAAGGGAAGACGGAGATCAATAATAAAGAGTTCAAGGGTGAGGTAATAGAATAGAAGTATCGGGATCAAGGCGTTTAAAGAATTCAAATGGGAATTGTTATAGCAGTTGTGGACTGAAATCCGATTCTGGTAATTCTTCGTTCGCATGTTCGTATTAGTACAGTTATGTAATTGATACGATATGTCAGACATGTCTAGGGCAAGTATATTCGTCAACTATATATCCCAATCCACGTAAAGTAGTCGTGCGAAGAGCGAACCAAAATGCACTAAGGTTGATCAGACCGTAATACACTGATTCTGAATAGACAATTGTATTAGTGTGTCGACCCAATAATACATATGTCATGAACAAGCTTGATAAAAGGATAGCTTGCAAAACTAGGCTATATTAGCAGCATAAGTCAATGTAGTACATCAAATATAAGTACGCTAGATGATGATAAAAGGAGGTACAATTTAATTCAAGTTCACAAAGACAACAACAAAATAAGCAATAATAATAAAAGACTTTACAATCTCTACAGTTATCATACAACTTCCTTGTCTAAGTTGCTAGTCGACTAAGTAGGGGCAAGGACCTCTAAATTCTATCGTCTGAACAAACACTGTCGTTTTATGCTAGTCTAAAGTTGTGTCATCCTAGTTCACTTCATCAATGGGTCAATAGGGCTAAGTGGTACTATGTTGTGAGGCATACTACCCAACTTAAAACAATAAACTAATATTGAAATCGTCTTAAGGATACCGTGGAAACTCTTGTTAAGGTCTACGAGAAGGGGTCTTGGTACCTATTAGGGTATCCTCCCATATTACATAGGTCATGGTCGTCTTAAGCCTTAGTCTTAGTGTTTATAGAACAAGTATCGATAGTGAGGATAGAAGAGTTACCGGCCGTCAAGGGTAAGGGATCTAACTGGTATCGAGGTGGGGGTACTAATTACGCGACTTAAAGCTAAGGGGTAATCATTAGGTCATAATCTACAATAATAACTTAAACTGTCAAGTTCTAATTACCAATCACCTAGAAAAATAAAAATATTAGAGTAACAACCAAAATAAACAATAAGAGGCGCACTGGAATCAAGGCAGGATGCAAGTCAAAAAATTAATTCGAATCTGTTATAGATGTCAAGAACGATTCGAGCAAGTGGATGAGATCCAGAAACTTATCATATTCTTATTGCAGGCTTGCTCGGTCCCTAAGTTAAAACCGAACAATTTAGTCGTTGACCTGCATGGGCCACCACAAAAACCATGTCACGCCCCAGTCCCAAAATATCGAGGGACTAGACACGTGGCAATGGCCAGCAGCACACACCGATGGACAAACCTAATTTAATGGATCCATCGGGGCATACTTAAGCTGTAATACAACAATAAGGGTCTAAATATACTAATCTCGTCCACGGAAATGAATACAACAATATCAGAATCATAAAGCAAGATCAATCTCAATATAACATAAACTCGGGAAAATAGCCCGATAATGAGTCTGATACATCTGTCAAGATACAAGAATGAAGATAACCACAGCAAATACTGAGTATGGAAGCAATATATACTCAGAAGATACCCTCGATGATCACTCGTCTACTGGATCTGGTACTGCTCCAGTGCCTGTTCCTGATAATGCTTCTGCTCCGTAAACCTCGGGATAGATCTCATCTGCTAATCTTGGGAACATAATCCGGATCCAGGTCCTCAGGGGACATAGCAAGGTACAAATAATACTAGCCAAAATAAATGCAGTGCAGAAATAAATAAAACAACAGGGTAACTATATAACCAGCTAAGTGATATGCAAGTGAGAGTTTTAGTCATACTCGGGATGAGACTACTACAGGATCAGTATCGGAGAAACCCATAGCAGCATTCTCTCGAAGGGCCAGAACTGGTGCCAAAGCTCTATACCAGAAACTCAGACACATCCAGATGACAATATATATAATATAATCAGCCTTTTGTATGGTAAATCTCTCCCCACCCAATGTAATCTCACGTCTCATGTCCATGACACGCAGGATCAAAACTAATGCAGCAAGTCATATAATGTCTATGAATAAAATGTCTATGTCATCAAACCTGTATCCTACACAGAATCACCATGAATATCTCAGAAAGATTCTGTCTCATGAATAGTGTCAAGTGTCCTGGGTCTATGTACTTGATAAGACAAGTACGAGAATGTAAAAGGTCACGATGTCCATGTCTAGATAACGTACACAACTCCACGTATGGTGTTGGCACCCGACTATTAATCGGACGCTAAGTAAGTCACACGGTCCTAGGTCAAGCATGCACAATAATATAAATATAGTCAAAGGAATAATAACAAGAACTGCAAGGTTTGGCAAGGTACACTTGCCTGGGGTTTGAATACCAACAACTGTCCCTGTATCAGTGGATCCTGCAGGTACTCCTCCAGAAGCTGTAATAAACATCACCAACAGTCTCAAAAAATATTAAATAGCTAGAAATGCCTGTCCTTAAGTCCAATTTGGACACAGGGGCCAAAATAACAGTTTTTGGTCAAAGCGGGGTCCACATGTGGGCCGTTTTGCACCGAAAAACGTGTCCGGATCAAAGATCTCCAAATTCGTCAAACTTAGTGTCAATAAGTCAGAAACGATGATACGAACCCAACGGAACTTCCAAAATAAGATTTCGATGAGCCGATCACAAAATCGTCCGTCAAGTGGAGCCTGTGGGGCCCACGATACGCGATTTTGTCAACGTTCTCAGAATTAAACCAAACTTGGGTCACAGGACCAGCGTATTGCTACGAGTTCGATGGCGCAAGTTTCATTTCGATCCGACGTGTGTACACAAAGTTATGACGTATTCCAGAACAGGCAGATACGGGCGTTGTCGGCGGATACGCGTTGATTCCGGTGTGCACGCACATCCGAATCAACTTCTGCGAAATTCTGCACGTTCGTATCAATGGTGCGCATGTTTCGGTGAAGACCGCGCGCGACCAAGTCGTCCCGTTTGGCAGGGCGCACTCAGTTCCGGGGTGAAACGGGGTGTTGATTTTCCTGTTTTTTGGATCGCACTCAGTTTCTTGTTTTTGGTTGCACGGGCATCGAGGGGGTCACACAGTCTACGCGTCACAACTGACGAAATGGAAAATTGGGCAACGAGGAGAGAGAACGGGTTACCTGAATAGGGCTCCGTAAAATCTGAATTTCGTGTCCGTGTGTCTCCTGGACACGAGCTGTATCCTGTGTCCGAGCCGTATCCTGGCTGTTCTAGGGTTAGGGTTAGGGTTAGGGTTTGATGCTAGGACGTCGTGGCTGGCCGGAGGAGGGCGGAGCTGGGACTGGTCGGTGGTCAGGAAGAGGAAGTCGGGGCGGCTAGGGCGGAGCTGTAGGCTGTGGAGGTGGTGCTGGGATGTGGTGCTCGGGTTCAGAGAGGGGATGGACCGGCGGGGGAAGAGGGGAGAGGAGGTCGACATGGCGGAGGAAGGAGACAGGGTGGCCGGGGCGGAGCGAGGCGATAGGTGGTGGTGCTGGGCTTCGACGGTGGAGCGGGGACGAAGACGAGGGCAGCGGAGGCTAGGGCGGCTCTGCGGGAGTTCGTCGGGGTCGTGATCGCGGCGGCCGAGGGAGAGATAGAAGAGGTCGAGGGGAGGCGGAGACTCGGGTAGGGGGACGACACTGGGGTAGGCGGAAAGGTAGCGAGGCGGAGCTCAGGGTGGTCGAGGGTGACCGGAGCGAGGACTGGTGGGTGGAGGAAGTTAGGGCTCCGGCGCACGACGGAGGGGATTAAATAGAGGCGGAGCGGATAGGCGGATTAGGGTTCAGATTAGGAATAGGGTTAGGTTTCAGACCGGGCTAAAGGGTCCGGGTCCGCGGGTCAGGTTCACATGAATCCGGCCCGACCCGCTTAGTGTTTAAGTACGGGTTTGGGTCTGCGGGTTTCGGGTTCGGGTCTAGATCCGACCATACCCGCTAAGGCTGGGTTCGGTTTAGTTGAACCGGGTCTGAGTTGGTTTGGGTTGTTTGGTTCAATTGAACCGGGTTTATTTTAGGGGTTTAATTCGGTCTATTTCTACATTGGTTTTTAGGATTTTTAAAATGCTTCCGGAGTCCAATAAATTCCCGAAAAATTACCCTATGTCCGGTTTTCCATTTTACACCATAAAATATTATTTTTATAATATTTTAATATTATTTAACAGTAATTAAAAATAATTTAATTGCAAAATACCTTAGTTTTAATTTCAGAAAAAATTCAGAAAATTATGAAAAAATCCAAATAAAAATTTCTGAAAAATCAGGAGGTTTACAAGAACACAGTATGATCATCATTGATCTGCTGATATCCCATCCCTATCATCGCCCTTCTGAGTCTGTCAAACCACGCTCGAGGAGACTGCTTCAGTCCATAGAGGGACTTCTTCAACCTGCAGACCTTGCCTACTGTCTGATTGGTGCCAAATCTTGGTGGTATCTCCATGTACACCTTCTCCACTAGATCTCCGTGAAGAAACGCATTCTTCACATCCAGTTGGTGTAGCTTCCATCCACCATTCGCTGCCAGAGAAATCAGAGTCCTGACAGTGCTCATCTTTGCTACTGGTGCAAAGGTCTCGTCATAGTCGATGCCGTACGTCTGACTGTATCCTTTGGCTACTAGTCGAGCTTTGTAGCGCTCAACCTGTCCATCTGGGTTCTGCTTCACGGTAAAGACCCACTTGCATCCAACTGCTCTCTTCCCCTCTGGCAGTCTCACAAGCTCCCAAGTGTGGTTCTTCTCCAGAGCTCCCAACTTCTCGTGCATTGCCGTTTTCCACTTTGGATCGTTTTTGGCAACCTGCCAATTGTTAGGTACAGTAATACTATCCAAAGATGCTATAAATGCTCCATGAGAAGAAGGGATATGGTCATAAGAAACAAACTGAGCAATATCCCAACCATATCTGTTTGGAGGATTTTCTGCATTGCTGCGAGTGGTCCTCCGTACAGATAGTGGTGTGGGAGGAGTAGAAGTAGGAGGAATGATATCTTGTGAAGGAGGGGGTATCACCTGAAGGGGGGTTGGTGTCGGTGCCTCAGGAGTTGGAACGAACGTAGGCAAGGGACTTGGCACTGGCACTGTCGGTACTGGTCCTGCAGTTTGCTTCTCTCTCCTGCTGTAGGTAAGTAACTCTCCCTAAGCCGTAGGCCTAACACCTTCACCTTCTTGTCCCTTCTCCGTGTCTCCATGCCAAACTTCTAAATCGGTTACCACCAAGTTCTCCATCTCCCCCTCTCGCCTAATACTGGCAGTATTAGGCGTGTTGTGTGAAGTTCCGTCCTGGTGGTAGTATGGCTCATGCTCCCAAAAATGGATATCCATACTGACAAACTTCTTCTTCTCTACTGGACTCCAGCACACATACCCCTTCTGGGTCGCCGAGTAGCCTACGAAGATGCATTTGACCGCTCTAGGGTCAAATTTTCCAACTGATGGCCTATTGTCCTTCATAAAACACACACACCCAAACACCTTCAGTGGGAGTATCCCATTATTATTGCCTTGCAATACCTCACATGGGGACTTCCATCAGAGGACCTTTGAGGGCATTCTGTTGATGAGTTGAGCTGCTGTCAACACTGTATGCCCCCACAGACTCTGTGGGACATTCATGTCGATCATCATACTTCTTGTGACCTCCAAAAGGTGTCTGTTTTTCCTTTTTGCAACTTTATTTTGTGCTGGTGTGTATGCACAGGTGGTATGATGCTGTATTCCGTGTGCTAACAAGTATTCTGCAAGCGTCCTGTTGGTATACTCCGTTCCATTGTCAGACCTCAGTACCTTCACAACTGCTTTATACTGAGTCTGGACATGCTTATGGAAATTCTGAAAACAAGCAGGTACATCATTCTTATTTTTCATCAAATATAACCAGGTAACACGAGAGGCACACTCAATGAAAGAAACAAAGTACTTATAACCATTCATAGTGTTAGTAGCACATGGACCCCAGACATCAGAATGTACTACCTCAAAAGCAAAAGTGCTCCTATGACCCGTGCCAACATATGAGCTCCTAGTAAGTTTTCCTAACTCGTACGCATCACTTACTAATTTCTCTTTATTTGTTTTTGCATAAATCTCTGGATACAACTTACTTAGAGTATCAAAGGAAGAATGTTCCATCCTCCGATGATGGAGTATCAAGGTATCCTCAGTCCTCTGCTGTAGTCCTTCCATGCTAGCCTTCTCTGCCATAGATACCAATGCTGAGTCCAGTCCTTCTCGATCTAGGTACCACAGTCCCTCATGCCAAGTGCCAGTCCCAAGTCTTCGTCATGTCCCTTTCTCCTGGAAGGTCACCTTAGGAATATCAAAAGAAACAATGCATTTAAGTTGGAGGATTATAGAACTAATGGACAAGAGACTGACTGGAAAGGATGGAGCATGTAAAATATTGGATAATCTTACTGAACTTGTACAATTAATAGTACCCTTACCAACCACTGGCTGAAAAGTGCCATCAGCTGTCTGAATGCTGTCTGCTGATGCTAGGTGAGTGTAGAAAGAAAACTCACTAGCATTCCCCGTCACATACCGAAATACTCCCGAGTCGATAATCAAGTCTGATGATTTAAGGAAAGAGATAGACGCAAGGGCAAGTAATTCGTCAGTACCTTCTGATGGATGGGCATACATGGCAGCGTTGCCCCTAACAAAGAATGACGTGGACGCCTCCTCTTTTCTACTCCTCATGTCTCCCAGTGCCTGGTCCTCCACAGTAAATGTGCCATCAACTTCTTTTTTCCCTTCTGATATCAGGAGGTTCGCCCGATAACCTCCTCGGCCGCCTCGTCTACCCCCTCGACCACGACTACGTCCTCCATTATATCCTCGTCCGTCGAACGGTCCTCGTCCACCACCTGAATCTCCCTCCCTAGGTGATTTGGTACAAGCATACCGATGATGACCCATCTCCCCACAGTTGTAGCACTACTGGTTATGCTGCCAGGGCTCTCCCTTAGATCCTGTGTTACCTGAGCTGGTGATCGCTAGTGCTGACTTTGCTTCGGGGAGACCACATGTCCCGGCTTACAGCCTGATGCGTGTCTCCTCCTGGATCATGGCTGAGATAGCCTCCTCAAGGCTAGGGATCTTTGGTTGGACTAGAAGTAGGGCCGTCCTCTGTGCGAAAGCTGCAGTCAGCCCTTTGGGGAACTTCATCGTCCTCTCCTGCAGACACACCTGTCTCTCCTTACACTTAGGGTCCCCGCAGCTCGCCCGATCTGAGGAGTGATCATAATCCAACCACAGACACTCCAACTCCATGGCATACTCCTGTACCGTCTTCTCTCCCTGTACGGTGTCATCAATCTTTCCCTTTATCTGGAAGACCCGTAAGTTGTTCCCCACACCATCATAGGTCCTTCTCAACTTCTCCCACACATCTTTCACCATCTCAATACCGTCTACTGTGGCGGCAATAGACTGGACTAAGGAGTTGAGAAGCCAGATGTAGATCACCATATGAGTGGACTTCCACTCATCGCGTCCTGTTGAGCCCTCGTCCGGCTCTGTCGTCTCGCCATCAGGAACCCCTCCATGTTTTTTCCTGCGAGGGTTCTTCTCACCCGCCGTGACCAACTCAGATAGGTGGCTGGTCCATCTAATTTCAGATCGATGGAGGGAAGCTTCAACTCCGGCGACGTTCGTGTCGTGTTCTCACCAGCCGACATCGTCAACAACTTCATCAACGTCGCCACCTCTGCAGAATCTAGCTTCTTGATGATCTCCTCCATCGATGCGTCGTCTATCCAATCACGTCACGTTCGCTCCATAACTCGCGCTCGTCCTCATCGTTCGCTCCTAGATCCGAACATGTTTCCCCTTTTTTCAGATCTAGGCATCCCTATTAGGCGTCGTCTCGTGCTGGTGCGGAGGAGGCGGCAGCACGCATGTCACAGCCGCCGTCGCAGCAGCAGTCGCAGCAGCCGCAGCAGCAGTAGTAGCCGTAGCAGTAGCGGGACGGGTCAACAACAGCGAAGGGCGGCCTGCGAAGGGCGAAAAAGGGAAGATGGGGGGCGTGGAAGAGTTCGGTGGAGGAGATCTAGGAAATCCTTCTGTGGGTTGTGGAAGCTTGGTGACGGCTAGGGTTTATGGAAACTTGGCTCTGATACCATGTTGAAATTAGTTGATTATTTTATTGATTGTCTCATTGGCATATATAGCCTTACAGTCATTAATACAATGATCTCAATCATTATGACAATAATCTCATAATGGAATATCCTGTGACATATTCTGGCATCCCAAATATGTCCTCAGGATATTCCCATGTGCTTATACTATACTTAAATATGACACCCAACATACCATATCAACAGATCCAACAACAAAGCATTTATCCCAAACATTTTGGTGGTAAAAAACACAGTAATAAGAATTTTGCCACTGGATCTGAATGCAGGACCTCCACTTGCACATGTATGGGTTCTTTGTCAAACATTTGCCTATTGGAACATGCATGGTACTTGGGTTTCCAAGGAAAGTTGAAGGGAAGATTAGTTCCTTTAGTTGTTTCCGTTAGAAGTTTTTAGAGTTTAAGACTTCTTAATTCTTTTTTAAAAGACATAATTACTAGGATTGTTTGGAACTTATGAATCTCTTTTTATTTTTTGAATTTTTAATGATGTATATAATGGTATTTGATTAATTTAGGATATTAAATATATGTTATATACTATACTTGACATTTGCTCTTAAAAACGTTCCACGTCCCTGATAAACATATTGCATTTCAAATAAGCGTTATGAAGAAGTTTCTCGCAGCGTACAGGGACCCTCCGTGTACCAATTTCGTTTTGTTTTGCATTCCTAAGCATTCCACTTTCCAGGTAACCATGGTTCCTTTTACCTCAAACATACATAAACATATATAATGTATGTTAATATGCAACAACAAAGCCTTTATCCCGAATCTTTTCAGACTTATTTGAATCCTTTCTTCCATTTGACACTGTTAATAGTCATCTCCTCGGTAACATTAGCAAATTCCATATCTTCTTTACATCCTCTATCAAAGTTGGCCTACCCATAGTTCTAGAAGGTCCTTTAACTACAATCCTATCACTCCTAGCTAGTGCATCTATTTATTGCCGTTGCACATGTTCAAACTATAGGAACCCTAGAGGGGGGGTGAATAGGGTCAAACTAATAAATCAAGTACAAATGATTAATAATAGACAATTTAAAAATTAAGTGTGCAAGAAGTAAAACAATAAGAATACTGACACCCGATGTATCCTGATATCCTCCTCGAGACACTCCAGTCCCGGAAACTCTTGTCCGGCTTTAATCCACTATTAGCAAAGTAGTTACTACGAGCTTTGATCCGAAGGCCCGTTGACTTCTTACACAAGAGCTTTGATTCGAAGGCTCTCTAACTTCACACAAACTTTGATCCGAAGGCTTGTACACTTCAACCTCTTACAAGATGATTTTGATTTTCTTACAACAAATATAAAGATCTAACTTTTACAACTCAAGAACACTCTAACACAATTTGTGGATAGGCAAATGAAAGCTTTGGTGGAGTGTTTATGGATGGCCTTTTGTAGATAGAAAATTTTTAGGCTCCAAAGATCAACCTTGAAAGAAGGGGTTTAAGGCTTTATATGTGCCAACACAAAGAAAGAGCAAAAATGCAACTTTCAGCCTGGGAATGGTATACCGCCAGTATACTACAGTATACCGTAGGTATACCGGTTTACAGTAGCAACGGCTATAAATATGACCGTTGGGATCCTTTAATGTACAGAATCCGACCGTTGGATTGTCAACTGTGATGAACTGGTATACCGTCGGTATAGACCAGTATACCGTCGGTATGCTGGTCCAAACGACAGAGAGCAACATTTATATAAAATTGGTATACCGTCGGTGTCCTCCAGTATATCGTCGGTATGTCGGTTTTCAGACCAAAAATGATCCTGGGTTATTTTTTACCATAGCTTTCGATTTTGTTATCCATTACTTGTGTTTACAATAATTCCTAAAACTTATTACAAACTCTAGACAGACTATGGCATGTGCATGCTTCTTCAGAGTCTAGAAATGATGATGGCATAGCTTGACTTCTTTCCTTGATAGATAATGGCTTTTTTCTTGATGGCAGTTGTTCTGAGATACCCAGATTGTGAAATATGAATATCTTTCGAGGGCTTCGCCCCCGAACCCCCATGCGGGACGTTGCCCCCTCGACCCCCGTCTGCTGACCGAACCCGAGTGCGTGGCTCCGGAGATGTCGTAGACAGTTCAGAGAAATCTTGTGGGATAATGTAGTCTTTGGCCCATCATGATTTTTTCATTGCATATGTCCGTATTTGATCTTGTTTATTGCTTTTTCTATAAATACAAGTTAGACAAACAAATCAATATACATAGTAGCAAGTATGATAACATTTAATGCATATTTGGACTATGTTAAGTTTAAGTATACAAAGTAGTGATAGCATGAAATATTAGTGATGTCATAATGTTACATAGAATAGATTAACCATATTCAAAAATATAGTTATATCATTGGGCTAACAATCTTCCTATTTTTTATTATGGCAACTCAGTTCTATTTAAAATGGCTTTAATAGAAGCTCATATCACTAATATGTAAAACAATAAGCATATATCACTAAAGGTGGGTTAAGAATATAAATGCTATAGTGATTTCATGATTGGTTAGTGATATTAAAGGCTAAACTTAATCGATTTACCATATTCAAAAATATGATACAATCATTGGGCTAACACAAACCACCTCAAACACTTTTCTTTCATCTTATCCACAACTGCTACTACCTTCAACTTCCCACTAATACTCATTTCTTGTCTTATCTTTCAACGTATTCCCACTCAACCATCCTAACATTCTCATTTCATCTAGGTTTTTTTTTTTTTTTTGACATTATTTCTTGATGTCCAACACTCAATCCATAATCATGGATGAATGGTCTTATATCCGACTCCTAGAGTTCTCAATTCAAAATCAAGAGTATTGTACGATGACAAAGCACTCAGGAAGTAGTCCACTTCGGCCATCCTACTTTAATCCAATGAATAGCATCCTTCTCAATATCACCATCATGATGAATGATGATCCTAGATACCAAAAACTATCACTCCTGGGTATCTCTTGGCTATGCTATCATAGAATATATTTGAATGTATTGTCCTTTGTAAGATATTGATAATTTCAGCTGAATATTTCCCCTCATCTTCTACATAATGCTAGTAATGATCAACTGAAGTACACATTATACCAAAATATTTTGAGCCCCGTTTAGTATGTTTCACTGATTCATATCTTATCTTTAGGTTATTAGGAGCTGTTGTTGTAATAGCAGCAAATGCTGGTGGTGCATGGACACCTATTGGTGATGTTACAACCACTATGTTATGGATTCATGGTCAAATATCCTCTTTGAAAACCATGCAGGTAGGTTTCATTGGTGTACTCACATGATGGTTCATTTTGCCCTGTTTATTAATATGTTGTATGCAGACTTCATTTGTATAGAGAATAATTATTTACATCAACAAATATTAGCCTTCTGCTTGATCATTTAATTATTCATTAATCTATAAATAGTAGATAAATAAACCACATCTGAAACTTCCAAACAACTTGGTAACAATTCTTTGATGTGTACTCTCAGCAATAATTATAAGTCCACTTTCCCTGATTTGAGATTTAATGAAGTAATAAGTTTTACATACTGTTTCAAAATTTCCAGATATATGCAAATTGTTCACCAGTTTAGCAATAGAAGTGTCACAAGAATCTTTGGGTCAAATTTCATGTTTTTTTAAATATCATTGGCATCATTGTTGTGATCTTCACTTCCTAGTGAAGGCAAATTACTCTTAAGCTAATATAGCTAAATTGCTTGAATGTACTTCAGAAGGCATGTTAGCTCTTCTTTTTCTGATGCCTGGTCATTTGACCTTAAATTGAGGCACACTTAAGTCTTTGTTACCCCTGAATGCTTCCTTACAATCGCTTTCACCATACTCGTTTATCAGTGCCACACCTCTCTTCTAATATTGTGACTTTCATGAATCGAGTAATGTGCAACAACTGCATGCTTTATTGTGGCAACAACATGTTGTGATTAAGAAATTTAGAAGTACGTTTCCATTTTATTCACAAATTATTAATTTGTTAAAGTTTCTCTTTTCCTTTCCCGTCGCCAACCGAGGCAAGATGCATGGCTAGAAGATGTACCTCTCATATCTGTAGCAACACGGTTGGTGTCACATGACCTGATTTATAGAAACATTGGTTCCTTTTGGAGGGAGAACCTTGACTGGGATTGGAATAAATTAATTCCACTTATAGAAACGTTGTTTACTCTGCTGTAGATAACCATGATATAGTGATTTGGGAGTTTTCGGATCATGGTAATTTGACTTATTTAAAGAAAGGTATCATTCCAGCTTCAGTCCCTAAGAAATCAAACGCACGTGGAACATCTGAAATCTATGATATTCATTGCTTTAACACGTCCTTCTTAAATATTTGGTCTTAACAAAGCTCTGGAATGTTCCCATGATAGTAGCTTTAGGGCATCTGATGGCACTAGAAAGATTTAAGCATTGTAACATTCCTTAACTTTCCTAAATAATTCAGTGTCTGTCTCACTAAAACAACTAGAGAAATTTAATTTAAACATCAGAAAACGACTAAAATTAAATATTAGAGAAAATGTGAAAAATGAAAAGATTGTTCTTTAGGGAGATGTATTTTCACTGAAGCACAACATGAGCCAAACTGGAACACGTTCATAAAAAAGAACATGTTTGAACACTTCCATAGATTTTTAACTAATCAAATATAACATCTGAGATGGCCATTTCCCCTACCAAGTAGTTGTGGAATATATCATCATTCTAGTAATAATGTTCAGTGTAGTAGTTACTTACCATCTTCCTTTGTTTTGCTGCGTAGGGGTAGTCTTTTGCTCATCAACTACTGATTAGAACTTAAAACTGTGTCCTGGATCGTACTTATTTCATTTATAAGTTCACTTTTTCTAGTTAAATCTCTGTTTGCGAAATGAATTTCCTTGATACTGACAACATTCTGGGCTGCTTAATTTGTCTTTGCTGGCAGAGTTTGTTTATCCCTTCGGTTATTTCTTTAGCTGTTCCGCTGGCTCTCATGTCCCTTGCTAGGTATGCAGCATTAACCAGCAACTAACCGTTAACAGTTCGATGAGATGAGTGTAAAATATATGCTCAGTCCTTTGTCCTTTCATGTCATATAGTGAGGTTAATGGGGAAAGTCAGAAGTCCTCAAGTATGTTGGCATCAGAACAGATGGCTCCTCGAGGACAAGTACTTGTTTTTGTTTTCGGCTTAGGGGCTCTAGTGTTTGTTCCAGTGTTTAAATCAATCACTGGCCTGCCCCCTTACATGGGTATGTTGCTTGGACTTGGTGTGCTCTGGGTTTTAACAGATGCAATCCATTATGGGGATTCTGGAAAGCAGAAGTTGAAAGTACCCCAAGCTTTATCCCGGATTGATACACAAGGAGTTCTTTTCTTCCTAGGAATTCTTCTATCAGTGAGCAGGTACTTTCATGATTATGCATTTTTAAGGTTTGGTATCTCTCACTAATGGAGTATATAAATAATATATGCACTTTTTACCTTGTTATATTTGTAGAGGATTTCTTCTGTACGAGTTTTACTCTAGTTCTTTCCATAACCAAGAGGGGTTGTTTATTTATGGGTATTTCATAAATCATAAAGCCTGTGAAATACCTTGACGCTGATAAAAATCTAATCTGCACTTCACAGTCTTGAAGCTGCTGGGATTTTGAGGGAACTGGCAAATTATCTTGATGCCCGTATTCCAAATGTTGAACTGACTGCAAGTGCTATAGGCATAGTATCAGCAGTTATGGACAACGTTCCACTGGTTGCGGCGACAATGGGAATGTATGACCTGACTTATTTTCCCCAAGATTCTGAGTTTTGGCAGCTGGTTGCTTTTTGTGCTGGTACTGGGGGTTCCATGCTCATCATTGGCTCTGCCGCGGGTGTTGCATTTATGGGAATGGAGAAGGTTGGTTTCTTTTGGTACCTCCGCAAGGTAATTAAGAAGACTTCATTTTTCTTATTTATGTTAGATTGAGTAAATACAACAGATAATAAGTTCAGCATGTCAAATGAAGTTAAGAAGATATTTTCCTTGCTTGCCGGTCTTATATATGAATTACCTCACTTAACATTATTATTTTTAACGACACCAATTATGTTTTTCTCAGTAGTGATCTTCTGACTTTTTAACCTCTTCTTCAACATGATTTGAGTCTATGGGATGATTATGTGTTGTAGATTGTCGTTTCATTTCCTTCCTCCCATGCATATATGCGATCGATGTAGCTAATTGGAGGTTATGCACACCCTAACTTTCTCTTTTAACATAAAATTCCGTTTCTCATTTGCAGATTAGCCGCTTTGCTTTTGCGGGATATGCCACTGGAATAATAGCATACCTGGCAATTCGAAATATCCACATCCTGTTACCAACTTCCTTGGCGCAACTCCCTTTCCTCTCAGGATCAATGTTAGATCTCAATATGGTGCTTCCTTTGCTACAAAATCATGCATTTTAGCCATGCCTCTGACAGATGCTCAACCAAGTAATCCAACCACACTTCAATTTATCAGTTGTTTAGCGACACCTGATATCATTTTGGTGGAAAGAGAGTTCTAGTTTAGTACTTTCAGATTGATAAGTAGTTTGATTGTTATTTGTTTTGAATAAGTAGATGTCCTAGTCTATTGGGAGTTTGTTAGTGTTTACCAGGGAAATCCCATGAACTTAGGAGTTGTTAGTCATGGGGTACTCATTCCTGTTTTTTTATGCTTAGTTCGTTTTGTACGCTCTATTTATACAGAGCCTTTCAATCAATGAATGATTCAGTTCAGTTCCAATACTTCTCTTGCTCCCATTTTTTCAAGTTCTTTAGTTTCTTTGATAATCCGGTATCAGAGCCTCATTGGGCCTGAGGTGAGGGAAAAGGACAGCAGCTTTGGTGACTTGCAGCAGCAAGGATTATTGAAACTAAGAGCAATTACGTGTAGCCTTCAATACCTAGCTTCGATGGTCACTACGACCATTGGAGTATGTTAATGGAGAATTTCTTGAGGTCCAAGGAGTATTGGGGCCTAATTGAAACTAGTGTTATTGAACCTGCCAATGGAGAGGTGGTGACAGCATCACAAAGAAGGACGCTGTATGAGCAGTCAAATTTTACAAATAAAAAAAGGGAAGAAGAAGAGACTCTTGATGGCATTCCATGTGAAGGAGGAGCCTGAAACAAACACATCGTATTTGGACTCCGGGTGCAACAATCACATGTGTGGTAGTAATTCATCTTTCTCTGTACTGGATGAAGCATTTCGCACTGTTGTGAGATTTGGTGATAATTCTATTGTGAAGGTTATAGGGAAGGAAGCTCTTCAAATTAAAACAGGTCATAGTGAAATTATTTCAAATGTGTTCTATGTTCCTGATTTGAAGAGTAATCTATTAAGTATTGGTCAACTTGAAGAGAAGGGATAAATGCGTGCACAATAAAAAATGGGGCTGTGAAGTTTATGTTGGGAGTTGTTCCTCATTCAATTGTGGCAACTCACTATCTTGAAAATTGTTGAACCCATTGGAACAATGGAAGTCAATTTTTGGTATTGTCAAAGGTATGTGTTGGAATTGAGAAAAAGTGTATTGGAACTCTTGAAGCATTATTCACTCACCATCAATTCCCATGCTCTATCCCATTATAAATAGAGGACCTTGGCTGCCATTTGAGAAAGTGAGTGTGACAAAAGAACACAAGAATTCCACTTCATAGTGAGAGAAATCCGTAGGGAAGAAAACATAAAAAAAAAAAAATCTCTCTGCGGCAGTAATTTTGTTATCCTTGATCGGATGGTCAAATCAAGTCCGATCGAGATAAAATTTTAGAGTGTTGTTCCTGACTCGTTGAAGTTCAGATCCAATGGTGGAATTGCAGTTCCTACGGTCAGAAGTCGAGATATTATTTTCAGAACAGATCCGGTGAGTTTGTTCTGATTTGTGTGTTTTCCAACTTTAGTTGATGATTGTATGCCTCTAGTTAGTCTAGAGAAGACCTCTTGTAACCCCATTATTATTGGTGATAGTGAAGTATCTGGACATCTCGGTCCCGTGGTTTTTCTCTTTCAATTTGAAGGATTTTTCACGTAAATATCGTGTGTCATTTACATTGCTTATTTTTACTAGCTTGCCTATTTTTATCGCACAATGAGGGAAAGGAGAGATCCATTTTTTCGCTGCTTGTTAAACCCTTTCCCAACAAGTGGTATCAGAGTCACGGTTGGTGGCATAGCTTGTGTGATTAAAAATGGATGAATCTGCTAGCGTGTCGGATATGATTAAATTGACATGCTCAAATTATTCTTTGTGGAAAATAAAAATGGAGGATATCTTGTATTGCAAAGATTTGTATGAGCCTATTACTGAAGAGCAGAAGTCGAAAAAATATAATGATAGTCAGTGGCAGGTTTTGCACCGGAAGGCCATCGGGATGATCCGACAATACATTGATCATAGTGTCATTCAAGATATCATTGACGAGAAAGATGCTCTAGCTCTTTGGAAGAAGCTTGATTCAACATTTGCTCGGCAAACTGGTGCGAACAAAGCCTCGCTCATGAAAAGATTGGTAAAGCTGCAATACAGAGATGGTCGAAGCGTGGTTGAGCACCTTAATGACTTTCAAGGCCTCACGAATCAGCTCAAAGGAGTCGGCATCATCTTGGATGATGAGGTATTAGCCTTATTGCTTATGAGTTCTCTTCCCGACAGTTGGGAAACTTTATTCATGTCATTAAGTAATTCCATGCCTAAGCTTTCCATAGAGATTGTAAAAAATAGTATTTTGAATGAGGAAGCACGACGAAAGGATCTTAGCTCGTCGTCTCATTCGGATGCTCATATTGTCGAGAGTCGTAGTGGAAGGAATAAAGCCCGTGACTCACAACCTCGAGACCGATCTAAAGACGGGGAGATCAAGCTCGAGGCCGAGAAAGACTCTGATTTGCTACCATTGCCATAAAGAAGGTCACAAGAAGAGTGAGTGTCGGAAGATCAAGCCTGACCAGGCTAAGGAGAAGAACGACAGAGTCGCCAAATCAGAGCCGAAAGAAGAATGCAATACATCGACTATTGCAGCCACCGAGGAAGTGTTTCTCATCGGTGATGATGGTTGTTTAAATCTTGCTTGTGAAGAATATTCGTGGGTTATTGACTCTGGTGACTTATTCCATCTCACCTCACATCAGAATTACTTTTCGAGTTACACTAATGGTGACTTCAGTCAGGTGAGGATGGGAAACGACGGTTACTCAAAATTGTCGGTATTGGTGATGTATATTTGGAAACTAATACCGGGTGTAGGTTAATCCTGCGAGATGTGAGACATGTCCCAGATATTCGGCTTAATCTGATATCTGCTGGGAAGCTCGATGATGAAGGCTACTCGAGCCATTTTGGTGGAAGAAAATAGAAGCTTACCAACGGATCGTTGATCGTGGCTCGAGGTACAAAACAGAGGACCATGTATGTGATGCAAGCAAAGTTGAACAGTGGAGAGGTTAATGCGATCGATGAAGATAACTCCGAGCTATGGCACAAGCAGCTCGGACACATGAGTGAAAAAGGTTTGAAGATACTCGCACGAAAGGAGTTGCTCCCTGGTATGAAAAATACTTCTCTCAAACCTTGTGTTGATTGCTTAGCTGGTACGCAACATCGAGTATCATTTCATTGATCCTCTTCCTCGAGAAGAAAAAATATTCTCGATCTTGTACATACTAATGTTTGCTCAATGTCCGATAGATCACTTGGCGGTGCACAATATTTTGTCACCTTTATTGATGACCATTCCAGGAAAGTGTGGGCATTTCTCCTGAAGATTAAAGACCAAGTATTCGAGACATTCAAGAATTTTCATGCCAAGGTCGAACGAGAAACTGGCAGGAAGCTTAAAGCTATTCAAGCAGACAATAGAGGAGAATATAGGGGACCATTCGAGGAATACAGCCGAACACATGGTATCAGGCACGAGAAGACCGTGCCAAAAATACCTCAACAAAATGGTGTGAAAGAGAGAATGAATAGAACCATCTTAGAGCGCATCCGAAGTATGCTATCTCACGCAAAGTTGTCGAAGAGATTCTGGGATGAAGCTATGAACACTGCGGTGTATCTTATCAATCGTTTTTTATCGGTTCCTCTGGAAGGTGACATCCCAGAGAGAGTTTGGACAGGAAGAGATATCTCCTACAAATATTTGAGGGTGTTCGGGTGCAAGGCGTTTGTACACATTCCTCGAGATGAACGAGCCAAGCTGGATAGCAAGACCAAACTGTGTATTCTCTTGGGTTATCCAGAAGAAGAGTTCGGGTATAGGCTGTGGGATCCAGTTGCAAAGAAGATTATCCGAAGAAGAGATGTGGTATTCTTCGAAGATCAGACCACCGAAGACTTTGAGAAATCAGAAGAGCCAAAGTCTCCAGAATCTCCAGTCGTTCCAGTCAACTTGGTTCCAGTTGCTCCTCCCATGGTGAATAATGAATTTGGGGGAGATAACAAGGCAATCACGATGTTCCCGATAGTGATCAACCTGAACAACTTGACATTGTTCTTGATCCACCAGCATAACAACAACCTTGGAGATCGAACAGAATTCGACAAGCCCCGGTGAGGTACTCACCAGAATCGATTCGAACACCAAGGGCAATGAACTTGAATGAGGAGTATGTGATGTTGACAGATGAGGGGGAGCCTCGGTGCTTTGAAGAAGCTATGTCAGATCCACATCGGGAAGAGTGGCTACGAGCCATGCAAGAAGAGATCAATTCCTTGCATGAGAACCAAACATTCAAGTTTGTTCCGTTGCCAAAGAACAAACGTGCCTTGAAGAATAAATGGGTTTTCAAGCTGAAGACTGAAGAGGGCAATCAACAACCGAGGTACAAGGCAAGACTAGTTGTGAAGGATTTCAGTCAAAAAAAGGGCATAGACTTCGATGAGATCTTTTCTCCCGTGGTAAAGATGTCTTCAATCCGAGTTGTCCTTGCATTAGCCGCTAGCATGGACTTGGAGGTCGAACAACTCGATGTCAAGACTGCTTTCCTACATGGTGATCTCGATAAGGAGATTTATATGGAGCAACATGAGGGGTTCCAGGTTGAGGGTAAAGAAGATTTAGTATGCCGACTAAAGAAGAGCCTTTATGGCTTGAAGCAAGCACCTCTACAGTGGTACAGAAAATTTGAGTCTTTCATGGTCGATCATGGTTTCAGCAAGACTCTATCATACCATTGTGTATTCGTGAAGAAGTATGACAATGATGATTTCATCATCCTTCTCCTTTATGTCGATGATATGTTAATTGTTGGTCGAGACACGACAAAGATAGCTGCATTGAAAAATGCCTTGAGAAAATCTTTTGCAATGAAGGATTTGGGATCGGCCAAACAGATGCTTGGAATGATCATTTCTCAAGATCGGAATAACAAGAAATCGTGGCTCTCTCAAGAGAGATATATCGAGAAAGTGTTACAGAGGTTCAACATGGACAATCAGTCAGTTCTCCACTTGCTGGACATTTCAAATTGAGCTCGAAGCAATGTCCTACAAGCGAGGAAGACAAAGTAGAAATGAGAAAATTTTCATATGCATCAGCTGTTGGTAGCTTAATGTATGTGATGGTATGTACAAGGCCAGACATAGCATATGCCGTGGGTGTTGTTAGCCGATTTCTGTCAAATTCGGGTAAAGCGCATTGGGCTGCTGTGAAATGGATTCTGAGGTATCTTCGAGGAACCTCAAAGATGTGTTTGTGTTTTGATTCCGGTGAACCTGTGTTGGAAGGATACACATATGTTGACCTAGCAGGTGACGATGATTCTCGCAAATCCACCTCGGGTTATATGATGACTTTTGTAGGGGGAGCCGTATCGTGGCAATCGAAGTTATAAAAGTGTGTTGCTTTATCAACCACAGAGGCCGAGTACATAGCTGCAACCGAAGCTTGCAAAGAATTATTGTGGATGAAGAATTTCTTAGAAGAGTTTGGCTCGAAGTAAGAAAATTTTATTCTCTTCTATGACAATCAGAGTGTTATTCACTTAGCCAAGAACTCTCGAACGAAACACATTGATATACGATATCACTGGATTCGAGACCAGTTGGAGTCCAAGTTATTACAACTCGAGAAGATCCATACCGACGAGAATGGCTCGGAGATGATGACCAAGAATTTGCCAACAAAGAAATTCGAGAAGTGTTGCTCGAAGGCGGGATTGGTAGTTCCTCCCAATTGATTCATAAGGGGGAGATTTGTTGGGAGTTGTTCCTCATTCAATTGTGGCAACTCACCACCTTGAAAATTGGAGGAACCCATTGGAACAATGGAAGTCAAATTTTGGTATTGCCAAATGTATGTGTTGGAATTGAGAAAAAGTGTATTGGAACTCTTGAAGCATTATTCACTCACCATCAATTCCCATGTTTTATCCCATTATAAATAGAGTACCTTGGCTGCCATTTGAGAAAGAGAGTGTGACAAAAGAATACAAGAATTCCATTTCATAGTGAGAGAAATCCATAGGAAAGAAAACATAAAAAAAAAAAAAATCTCTCTGCGGCAATAATTTTGTTATCCTTGATCGGATGGTCAAATCAAGTCTGGTCGAGATAAAATTTTAAAGTGTTGTTTCTGACTCGTTGAAGTTCAGATCCAACGGTGGGATTGCAGTTCCGACGGTCAAAAGTCGAGATATTATTTTCAGAACAGACCCGGTGAGTTTGTTCTAATTTTTGTGTTTTCCAACTTTGGATGATGATTGTATGCCTCTAGTTAGTCTAGAAAAGACCTCTTGTAACCCCATTATTATTGGTGATAGTGGAAGTATCTGGACCTCTCGGTCCCGTGGTTTTTTCCTTTCAATTTGAAGGATTTTTTACGTAAATATCATGTGTCATTTATATTGCTTATTTTTACTAGCTTGCCTATTTTTATCATACAAGGAGGGAAATGAGAGATCCATTTTTTCGCTGCTTGTTAAACCATTTCCCAACAGTTTATGATCCTCAAAGGGGTCTAATTGCTCGTGCTAAGAGGACACCAAACAAGTTGTTTCTGCCGCGAATCAAGAGTGCCCATTCCTGCTATATGTCCGAGATAAAAAGATCCAACATGGCTTAGGCATTTTCGCTACGGTCATTTGAATTTTGGTAGATTAAAGACATTATATCAGAAGAAGATGGTCACCTGTCTTCCTCAAATCAGTCCGCCCTCTAACAAAGTATGTGTGAAGATTGTTGCATCTCGTGAACCATTTCCAAAAGGGAAGGCTTGGAGAGCTCATGCACCACTGGAGCTAGTTCATTCTGACATTTATGGACCCATCACTCAGGAATCTAATGATAAAGGGAGATAATTTATTTCTTTTGTTGATGATTACAGTCGAAAATCTTGGGTTTATTTCTTGCAAGAAAAGTCAGAAGCTCTTACTATATTTAAAAACTTCACAGTTCTTGTTGAGAAAGAGGTTGGTAGACCTATTAGGATCTTGAGGACTGATCGAGATAGTTAATAAAATTCACAAGACTTTGTGAGTTTATGTGCCCTTCGCAGTATTCGGAAACAGCTCACTACAGCCTATACACCACAACAAAATGGTGTATGTGAAAGAAAAAAAGCATACTATTGTAAATATGGTACGAAGCATGCTGGCAAGAGGTGGGATTGAGAAGACTTTTTGGCCGGAGGCTGTCAATTGGAGCAGCATTCACATATTAAATAGAAGCCCCACATTTGTGGTTCAAAATATGACACAAGAGGCTTGGAATGGAGGTAAACCATCGGTTATATATTTGATTGCATTACTTATGGTCACATTCCAGATCAAAAAAGAAAGAAACTTGACGACGAAGGTAAAAAAATGCATATTTCTTGGAGTGAGTGAACAGTCAAAAGCTTATAAATTGTACAATTATGTTACTAAGAATATTGTGATCAGCCTTGATGTGGTTTTTGACGAAGAAAAGACATGGAAATTGAGTGATAATGGGTCATTGCAATAGCAAATCCCAGTGTCCCTTGAAGAAGAAGTTCAGCACCCACAACCACCAAGAGTTGCTTCAATTGTACCAAGTCAAGCTCAGATATCAGATCCTCCTAATCCTTGATCGAGAAACAGACCAACATGGATGATGGACTATGTAAGTGGAGATGAACTTTTTGATGATGATGTGCTTGTTCATTTAGCTCTATTTGCAGACTGTGATCCTATAACATTTGAGGATGCGGTCAAAGATAAGAAATGGCAGAATGCTATGGATGCTGAGATAAAGGTAATAGAAAAAAAAATGACACTTGGGAGTTCGCTGATCTTCCAATAGGGCAGAAGACTATTGGAGTTAAATGGGTGTACAAAACAAAACTCGATGAGAAATTAAGGTGAAGTGGACAAGTACAAAGCCCGCCTAGTTGCAAAAGGCTATAAACAAAAAATTGGTGTGGACTACAAAGAAGTCTTTGCTCTCTTAGTCAGACTTGATACCATCAGATTGGTGCTTTCAGTGGCAACACATAATTCGTAGCCAATTTCTAAATTCTCATTGTGTGCTTATGTGCGGATGACTTCATCTATACAGGCAACAATAGAGCTATGTTTGATGATTTTAAACGCTCTATGATGTCCGAGTTTGATATGTCAGTTCTTGGGTTAATGCACTATTTCCTTGGCATCGAAGTAGTGCAATCTCCCATAGGTGTATTTATCTCCCAGTAGAAGTAGGTTCAGGAAGTTCTAGAAAGATTTTCAATGATGACTTGTAACTCAGTTGGTTCCAATCGAAGCAGGCCTGAAGCTAATGAAGAGTTCTGGAGGAAGAGAAGTTGACAACGCTCTCTATAAGCAAGTGGTGGAAAGTCTAATGTGTCTATCTGCAACCAGACCAGATATTATATATGTTGTGAGTCTCATTAGCAGATACATGGAATCTCCAAGAAAGTCACATCTCAATGTTGCAAAGAGGATTTTCAGGTACCTGAAAGGTACCATGGACTTTGGTGTAATCTACAGAAAAGAAGAAAAGTAGAAGCCCATCTGGTTATGTATTCATGATGGGATCAGGAGCTATGTGTTGGTCATCTAAAAAGCAACCACTTGTCACTTTTTGTCCACAACTGAAGCAGAGTTCATAGCAGCAGCAACTTGTGCCTGCCAAGCCATTTGGTTAAGAAGGTTGCTGGAAGAGTTGCATTGTCCTCACGAAGGTCCAACTCTTGTCTTTTATGATAACAGCTCAACAATTAAAGTTGCAAAAAATCTTGTTTTGCATGGAAGAATAAAACATATACATGTAATGTATCACTTCTTGCGTGACCTTTGCAACGATGGATCAGTCGTTGAGCTGAGTTCTTGTATAAGTGAAGATCAGGTTTCTGATATTCTAATGACTCTCAAGCTTGCTACAATTGTGAAGTTGCGAGGACTACTTGGAGTGTGTTCATTGGAAGAAGTTGGTGGTGCTGTTACTGATGAACAAGAACTGAGTTGCAGAAGCTTCCTGTGTAAAAATGATGTCTTGATGACTATCAGTTTAAGGGAGGGATTGATAAGTAGTTTAATTGTTATTTGTTTTGAATAAGTAGATGTCCTACTCTACTGGTAGTTTGTTAGTGTTTACAAAGTCTGTAGGGAAATCCCATGAACTTGGGAGTTGTTAGTCATGGGGTACTGTTGAAATTAGTTGTGTTTTTATTGATTGTCTCATTGGCATTATATAGCCTTACAGTCATTAATACAATGATCTCAATCATTATGACAATAATCTCATAATGGAATATCCTGTGACATATTCTGGCATCCCAAATATGTCCTCAGGATATTCCCATGTGCTTATACTATACTTAAATATGACACCCAACATACCATATCAACACTCCCCCTCAAGATGGGTGAAAGATATTCACTAAGCCCATCTTGTCACATCCTCTAATCATGCTCACTGAGGCGAGTCCTTTGGTTAGTCCATCTGCTACTTGATCCCTGGTTGGAACATGGCCAAGCTCCAGTAATCCCCTATCCAACTTCTCTTTGATGAAGAATCTATCAATCTCGATGTGTTTGGTCCTGTCATGCTGTACTGGATTGTTGGCGATACTAATAGCTGACTGATTGTCACACCACAGCTTCATCTTGGCTCCTTGATCCAGCTTCAGCTCCACCAGCATATTCTTCAACCATAGCATCTCTGCAACTCCCAAGGCCATAGCTCTGTACTCTGCTTCAGCTGTCGATCTGGCCACCACAGACTGCTTCTTACTCCTCCAGGAGACCAAGTTACCTCCTACAAATATGCAATATCCCGAGGTAGACCTCCTGTCATCAGCACAACTAACCCAGTCAGAATCACAGTAACCCTCGATGCTCACGTGATTGTTCTTCCTGAATATTAGTCCCTTCCTGGGAGCACCTTTCAAGTACCTCAGAATCTGGTACACTGCATCCATATGACCCTTCCGTGGGTCATGCATGTAGCGGCTCACCACACTTACTGCAAAGCAGATATCAGGACGTGTGTGGCTCAAATAGATCAACTTGCCAACCAGTCTCTGGTATCTGTCCCGATCAACTGGTTCTCCAGCCTCAGCATCAATCTTGAACCTCTGATCTATTGGTGTCGCTGCAGGTTTGCACCCCAACATCCCAGTTTCTGTGAGAAGGTCCAGTGCATACTTCCTTTGAGAGAGAACAATCCCCTCTGCTTCTCGAGCAATCTCAATCCCAAGGAAGTACCGAAGAAGGCCGAGATCCTTCACCTCGAATTCCTTGCCAAGCTTTCCTTTGAGTTGGGCGATCTCCTGCTCATCATCTCCTGTGATAATCATATCGTCCACATACACCGCAAGCATGGTGATGTGGCCTCCACTCCGACGGAAGAACACAGTATGATCAGTATTGATCTGCTGATATCCCATCCCTATCATCGTCCTTCTGAATCTGTCAAACCACGCTCGAGTAGACTGCTTCAGTCCATAGAGGGACTTCTTCAACCTGCAGACCTTGCCCACTGTCTGATTGGTGCCAAATTCTGGTGGTATCTCCATGTACACCTCCTCCACTAGATCTCCGTGAAGAAACGCATTCTTCACATCCAGTTGGTGTAGCTTCCATCCACCATTCGCTGCCAGAGAAATCAGAGTCCTGACAGTGCTCATCTTTGCAACTGGTGCAAAGGTCTCGTCATAGTCGATGCCGTACGTCTGACTGTATCCTTTGGCTACTAGTCGAGCTTTGTAGCGCTCAACCTGTCCATCTGGGTTCTGCTTCACGGTAAAGACCCACTTGCATCCAACTGCTCTCTTCCCCTCTGGCAGTCTCACAAGCTCCCAAGTGTGGTTCTTATTCAGAGCTCCCAACTCCTCGTGCATTGCCGCTTTCCACTTCGGATCGTTCTTGGCATCCTGCCAATTGTTAGGTACAGTAATACTATCCAAAGCTCCATGAAAAGAAGAGATATGGTCATAAGAAACAAACTGAGCAATATCCTAACCATATCTGTTTGGAGGATTTTCTGCATTGCTGCGAGTGGTCCTCCGTACAGATAGTGGTGTGGGAGGAGTAGAAGTAGGAGGAATGATATCTTGTGAAGGAGGGGGTATCACCTGAAGGGGGTTGGTGTCGGTGCCTCAGGAGTTGGGACGAACGCAGGCAAGGGACTTGGCACTGGTACTGTCGGTACTGGTCCTGCAGTTTGCTTCTCTCTCCTGCTGTAGGTAAGTAACTCTCCCTGAGCCGTAGGCCTAACACCTTCACCTTCTTGTCCCTTCTCCGTGCCTCCATGCCAAACTTCTAAATCGGTTACCACCAAGTTCTCCATCTCCCCCTCTCGCCTAATACTGGCAGTATTAGACGTGTTGTGTGAAGTTCCGTCCTGGCGGTAGTATGGCTCATGCTCCCGAAAGTGGACATCCATACTGACAAACTTTTTCTTCTCTACTGGACTCCAGCACACATACCCCTTCTGGGTCGCCGAGTAGCCTACGAAGATGCATTTGACCGCTCTAGGGTCAAGTTTCCCAACTGATGGCCTGTTGTCCTTCACAAAACACACACACCCAAACACCTTCAGTAGGAGTATCCCACTATTATTGCCTTGCAATACCTCACATGAAGACTTCCATCCGAGGACCTTCGAGGGCATCCTGTTGATGAGTTGAGCTGCTGTCAACACTGCATGTCCCCACAGACTCTGTGGGACATTCATGTCGATCATCATACTTCTTGCGACCTCCAAAAGGTGTCTATTTTTCCTTTCTGCAACTCCATTTTGTGCTGGTGTGTATGCACAAGTGGTCTGATGCTGTATTCCGTGTGCTGACAAGTATTCTGCAAGCGTCCTGTTGGTATACTCCGTTCCATTGTCAGACCTCAGTACCTTCACAACTGCTTTATACTGAGTCTGGACATGCTTATGGAAATCCCGAAAACAAGCAGGTACATCATTCTTATTTTTCATCAAATATAACCAGGTAACACGAGAGGCACACTCAATGAAAGAAACAAAGTACTTATAACCATTCATAGTGTTAGTAGCACATGGACCCCAGACATCAGAATGTACTACCTCAAAAGCAGAAGTGCTCCTATGACCCGTGTCAACATATGAGCTCCTAGTAAGTTTTCCTAACTCGCACGCATCACATATTAATTTCTCTTTATTTGTTTTTGCATAAATCTCTGGATACAACTTACTTAGAGTATCAAAGGAAGAATGTCCCATCCTCCGATGATGGAGTATCAAGGTATCCTCAGTCATCTGCTGCAGTCCTTCCATGCCAGCCTTCTCTGCCATAGATACCAATGCTGAGTCCAGTCCTTCTCGATCTAGGTACCACAGTCCCTCATGCCAAGTGCCAGTCCCAAGTCTTCGTTGTGTCCCTTTCTCCTGGAAGGTCACCTTAGGAATATCAAAAGAAACAATGCATTTAAGTTGGAGGATTATAGAACTAATGGACAAGAGACTGACTGGAAAGGATGGAGCATGTAAAACATTGGATAATCTTACTGAACCTGTACAATTAACAGTACCCTTACCGACCACTGGCTGGAAAGTGCCATCAGCTGTCTGAATGTTGTCTGCTGATGCTAGGTGAGTGTAGGAAGAAAACTCACTAGCATTCCCCGTCACATGCCGAGATGCTCTCGAGTTGATAATCCAGTCTTCTGATGGATGGGCGTACATGGCAGCGTTGCCCCTAACAAAGAATGAGGTGGACGCCTCCTCTGTTCTACTCCTCAATAGAACTAATGGACAAGAGACTGACTGGAAAGGATGGAGCATGTAAAACATTGGATAATCTTACTGAACCTGTACAATTAACAGTACCCTTACCGACCACTGGCTGGAAAGTGCCATCAGCTGTCTGAATGCTGTCTGCTGATGCTAGGTGAGTGTAGGAAGAAAACTTACTAGCATTCCCCGTCACATGCCGAGATGCTCCCGAGTCGATAATCCAGTCTTCTGATGGATGGGCATACATGGCAGCGTTGCCCCTAACAAAGAATGAGGTGGACGCCTCCTCTGTTCTACTCCTCATGTCTCCCAGTGCCTGGTCCTCCACAGTAAAGGTGCCATCAGCTTCTCCGTTCCGTTCTGATATCAGGAGGTTCGCCCGATAACCTCCTCGGCCGCCTCGTCTACCCCCTCGACCACGACCACGTCCTCCATTATATCCTCGTCCGCCGAACGGTCCTCGTCCACCACCTGAATCTCCCTCCCTAGGTGGTTTGGTACAAGCATACCGATGATGACCCATCTCCCCACAGTTGTAGCACTGCCGGTTATGCTGCCAGGGCTCTCCCTTAGATCCTGTGTTACCTGAGCTGGTGATCGCTAGTGCTGACTTTGCTTCGGGGGGACCACCTGTCCCGGCTTGCAGCCTGATGCGTGTCTCCTCCTGGATCATGGCTGAGATAGCCTCCTCAAGGCTAGAGATCTTTGGTTGGGCTAGAAGTAGGGCCGTCCTCTGTGCGAAAGCTGCAGTCAACCCTTTGAGGAACTTCATCGTCCTCTCCTGCAGACACACATGTCTCTCCTTACACTTAGGGTCCTCGCAGCTCGCCCGATCTGAGGAGTGATCATAATTCAACCACAAACGCTCCGACTCCGTGGCATACTCCTGCACCTTCTTCTCTCACTGTACGGTGTCATCAATCTCCCCCTTTATCTGGAAGACCCGTAAGTTGTTCCCCACACCATCATAGGTCCTTCTCAACTTCTCCCACACATCTTTCACCATCTCAATACCGTCTACTGTGGCGGTAATAGACTGGACTAAGGAGTTGAGAAGCCAGATGTAGATCACCATATGAGTGAACTTCCACTCATCGCGTCCTGTCGAGCCCTCGTCCGGCTCTGTTGTCTCGCCCGTCAGGAACCCCTCCATGTTTTTTCCTGCGAGGGTTCTTCTCACCCGCCGTGACCAACTCAGATAGGTGGCTGGTCCATCTAATTTCATATCGATGGAGGGAAGCTTCAACTCCGGCGACGTTCGTGCCGTGTTCTCACCAGCCGACATCGTCAACAACTTCATCAACGTCGCCACCTCTGTAGAATCTAGCTTCTTGATGATCTCCTCCATCGATGCGTCGTCTATCCAATCACGTCACGTCCGCTCCACGACTCACGCTCGCCCTCGTCGTCCGCTCCTAGATCCGAACATGTCCCCCTTTTTTCAGATCTAGGCATCCCTATTAGGCGCTGTCTCATGCTGGTGCGGAGGAGGCGGCAGCACGCATGTCACAGTCGCCGTCGCAGCAGCAGCAGCAGTAGTAGTAGCCGCAGCAGTAGCGGGACGGGGCAGCAACAGCGAAGGGCGGCCTGCGAAGGGCGGAGAAGAGAAGAGAAGGGAAGAAGGGGGGGCGTGGAAGAGTTCGGTGGAGAAGATCTAGGAAATCCTCCTGTGGGTTTATGGAAGCTTGGTGACGGCTAGGGTTTGTGAAAACTTGGCTCTGATACCATGTTGAAATTAGTTGTGTTTTTATTGATTGTCTCATTGGCATTATATAGCCTTACAGTCATTAATACAATGATCTCAATCATTATGACAATAATCTCATAATGAAATATCCTGTGACATATTCTGGCATCCCAAATATGTCCTCAGGATATTTCCATGTGCTTATACTATACTTAAATATGACACCCAACATACCATATCAACAGATACTCATTCCTGTTTTGTCTGCTTAGTTTGTTTTGTACGCTCTATTTATACAGAGGCTTTCAATCAATGAATGATTCATTTCAGTTCCAATACTTGTAACAAAGAGGAAGTTTAAGTTATGCCCAAGCAGAAGGGAAGGGTAAGCAACAAGTAGCATCTTCTCTTGAAGTCATGTTGATGGAATTATATAAGCATCTTAATTCAACCAGAGTTCTTGACCGCGGGCCAGGTGTCAGCAATCCATTCCCCCCTCCCCCCCCCCCCCTACACGTGGCCTGCGGCCCAAGACCGTGGGCAACGTAGCACTGCCGGAATAACTTTTATCCAAATTAAAGTGTAAACTGTGTCATTAGCTGTGCATATTTTCGTCTGCTTTGGTTTATACAAAGTTAGCATCCACCACCGGCTGAGGTTAAATATAGTGTAGATGCTTTATATTTTTCAGAAGTTCCGAAATTTGTGAGTTGATTTAATCATTCATTAATCAGTGACACCGTGAGGTCTTTTCTTATAGAAAACGATGTACACCTGCTGATGAAAATGGATTAAGGTTTCATTTGATCCTCCTACAGTCCTCTTCTATCAGCTTGTAACATACATGAAACTGCACAGACATCTGCAGACATTACTATTACTTACTTCATATCAGTTGCAGACAACCAAATGAGTTTACCACTCAAACGTAGCAACCCAATTACAACTTTCAAAAAAAATTGACATTCCTATCTATTGGAAGCACTGTAAAAAACTTTGACAGTCCTACCTATTTGAAAGGATTGTTAAAAAAATTGACAGTTCTAAATGAACAACATTTTTTTTTAGGACTGTCAAAAATATTGACAGTCCACTATATTGGTAGAACGGTCAAAAATTGTGATAGTCATAAAAAAAAATATATTGTTTGACAATCCATCATGCATTTTGGACAGTCTCGAGTAAAACTTTTTAGTGACAAACTTGTAAATAAAAAAAAAGGCTAAATTGTAACTTGATACACTCAACTATTGACAATGTTCAACTTGATACCTTTAACTTTTATAGGTACCACCTCGACCTATCCGACAATTCACTCAACGACACGCTGCCCGTGTCGCTCTTCAACGAAACGTCGGAGCTCAATCCGCGGAGTAGCAAGAACTACTCAAAATATATGTAACAAAATAATGCAAGAACAAAGTAAAGAACACACCCATATGGTAATGCGGTTCGACAAAACCTGCGTCCGCGGAGTAGCAAAAACTACTCAAAATCACTCTAGCAATAGAGGTTACAAAGGTACAAAAGAGCTCTCAAATACTCACAAATGGAAGCTCACAAAAGCTACTAGGCTTCTTACACATCAACTGTTTCTCTCAACAATATTACAATTCTCACAGAAATTGATATCTTCAAATGTGTTTAGTAGCTCCTTTATATAGCCAAGTATATGGCTATCTCAAACGTCTTCATTAAACCATTGATTAATATAATACGTTGCATTAATCCTATTTCAGCGTCTTAGTGAAGATAACAACCAAATGCACCAATTAATGTGCATGCATTCATCTGGTGGAAGTCCAAGGGACTTCATTAAAGAAGTTACAAATCGAGCCATTAATTTCACAATCTCCACCTTGGCGAGATACTCAAAAACATCCAGAGAGAGTTGTAACCAAAATAGAGCCACCATCACAAAACCTCCAAGCCAACAAATACCACTAGTTCCAAATTTCTTATCAAGCACGCATAATATGAGCCAAGTCCAGATAATGTTCTAACTTGACTGCAGTAACTAATTTAGTCAACATATCTGCTGGGTTATCTTTAGTATCAATTTTTTAAAGGATTACTTTCCATTTTTCTATTTCATCTCTCACCTTGTGAAATCGAACATACTTATGTTTGGTTCTTGAGTGATACGTCTGATGCTTCGCCAAATGAATTGCACTTTGACTATCACAATAAACCTCCACCTGCTTCTGATGAACTCCCAATTCATTAAGCAGTCCATGTAACCATAGAACCTCTTTTATGGCTTCTCCTACAGCCATATATTCAGCTTTTGTTGTTGACAAAGCAACTGTATCCTGTAAAATAGACCTCCAACTTACTGGCCCTTGAGCCATAGTAAACAAATAACTTGTAGTGGATCTTCTTCTCTCCAAATCACATGTTTAGGCAGAATCAACATATCCTACTGCAAGATTTCCAATAGAATAATTTTTCTCAAAACATAAAGCAACATCTCTGGTCCCATGTAAGTATCTCAAAATCCATTTTGCAGCATTCCAATGCTCTTTACCTAGATTATGCATAAAATGGTTCACTATACCAACAACATGTGCAATATTCGGTCGTGAACAAACCATAGCATACATCAGAGAGCCACACAAATTAGAGTATAAAAAAATTTCATGCAATATTTTTTCCTTTTCAGTTTTAGGACATAATTAATTGGAAACTAAGTTTGAAATGAGGAGCCAAATGAGTACTTACTGATTTGGTTGCACTATCAACCCCAAATTTCTAAAGCAAATTTAGTATGTACTATTTTTAGTCAAAAATACCAGACCTTTATTGCGGTGACGAGTGATTTTCATTCCAAGTATCTTCTTTGCTTCAGCAAGGTCCTTCATTTCAAACTCCTTCATCATATGTGCTTTCAACTTTTTAATTTTTCTTACATTCTTTAAAACAATTAACACATATCATCAACATATAACAACAAATATATGAAAGATCGATCATGTAACTTCTTATAATAAACACAGTGATCATATTTGCTTCTAAATTAATTTTGGCCTCTCATAAAATCATCAAATTTCAAATATCATTGCCTAGGAGACTATTAAGCCATATAATGACTTCTTTAATTTGGAAACAAAATTCTCTTTTCCATTTACCTTATACCCATCGGGCTGAGACATGCCAATCTCCTCATCTAAGTCGCCATGCAGAAATGTCGTCTTGACATCAAGTTGCACCAATTAAAGGTCAAGCTGTGCAACAAGAGCTAAAAACACATGAATAGAGCAATGCTTTACAACATGAGAAAATGTCTCATTATAATTAATACCTTCCTTTTGTGCATACCCTTTTGCCACCAATCTTGCTTTATATCTCACTTTTTCTGGTCTTTCAACACCGTCCTTTTTGGTATACACCCATTTGCAACCAATATCCCTCTTGCCCTTGGGCAATTGAACTAGTTCTCATGTCTTGTTTTTCAAAAGATAGCTCATCTCTTCATCCATGGATTTATTCCAATCATCCTTTTCTGAGCTTGTCATAGCCTCCTTAAGCTTTGATGGAATATCTGCATTAACAATGGAAAAAAGCATAAGCAACACAATCTCAAAGTTTTGCAGGTTTTGTAATTCTTCTTGTTCTTCTTATGGCAATGGATTCTTCTTGCTAAGAGGAATCTTCTTCAATAGGTGATTCCTCTTGTTGTTGTTGTTCATCTTCTTCTTGAATTTCTTTATGTGTACTTATTTTAGCTTCAGTTTGAGATGTCTCAGGAGCGTGGGAATCAATTTTTTCAAGCACCACATGTTGAACATCTTTATCATTTTTTTGAACTAGTAAATTACTAGTCTTATTGTTGTTTCTTAACATACTAACTTCATCAAAAGTCATAATTTTGATTATTATAAGTTTCTTCAACTCTGGGCACCATAACATGTAACCTTTAACACTACTGCTGAAACTACTAAAAACAACCTTCTTGGCTCTGGGGTCAAGTTTACTTTCAGTCACATGAAAATAAACGGGGCAACCAAAAATATGCAAATAATCATAATCAGAAGCAGGTTTTCCAGTCCATACCCCAATGGGTGTTTACCCTAAATTGCAACCGATGGTAAACGGTGACAATATGACAATCATAGTTGACTGTCTCTGCCCAAAATGACTTACTCATAACGGATTGTGCCAACATGCATCTTACTTTCTCAAGCAACGTTCTGTTTAATCTTTCAGCAACTTTATTTTGTTGAGGAGTTCCAGGAATAGTGAAATGCCTCACAATGTATCCTTCTTTGTAAACTCTTCGAAATGGGTTAAAAGTATATTCTCCGCCATTGTCGGATCTTAAAATTTTAATTTTTCTACTAGTTTAATTTTCAATCATTTTCTTCCAATTTAAGAAAATACCTAACACCTCATATTTGTGCCTCATTTTATAGACCCAAGCCCTTCTAGAGTAATTATCAACAAAAGTAACAAACCTATGCTTACCACTGATTGAAGCTGTCTTCGTAGGACCCCAGACATCTGAGAGCACATAGTCAAGAATATCGTTAGTTTGATGTATAGCAGTACCAAATTTTATCCTGATTTGTTTGCCCAAAACAAAATGCTCGCGGAAGTCAAGCTTACAAGTTCTAGCTCCTTTCAACAACCCTTGCTTCACAAGCCCTTGGAGAGCTTTTTCACCAGCATGCCCAAGTCTCATATGCCATAATCTAGTACTATCAGGATCTTCCCTTTTAGAAATGGTGTCTGCTTCACCTACAACTGTTTTGCCCTGTAACAAATACAAATTTTGTTGCCTAGTTCCCCTCATCACAACTATTGCTCCCTTAGTTACTTAAAGAGCAACATTAGACATGTTAATATTAAAACCATTAGCCTCTAAAGCTCCCAAAGAAATTAAATTCTTTTTTAAACCAGGAACTCATCACACATTTGATAGATCTCTAATAACACCATCATGGAGTTTTAACTTAATTATTCCAACTTCCTTTTTATCACATGCATAATCATCACCAAGAAAAATAGTTCCATTCATATTAGAATTTAAATTAGTAAAAACCAATCATGATTTGGACACATTTGTTGTGAACAACCAGAATCTAAAATCCATGTATCATAATTAGAAGTAAATGCAGAAGCCAAAGCAAAAACATATTCATCATCACCGGATGCAATATTAGCACTAGTAGAGGATTTATTTTCTTTTGCAACTTAGGGCAGTCCTTTTTCTAATGGCCTTTATTATGACAAAAGATTCATTCATCTTTTTCTAGATCACTCATATTTTTGGATTGTCCTCTTGGGCGAGATTGAGACTTATTTCTACCAAAAAAATTTCTTTCAACTGATCTACTTCTGACCACCGGGGCATCTGATATATTTTTTGTTTATCAATATGTCTATCTTCATGATTCATCAGTGCATTTAACACATCTTCAAATTTATTTGTGTCTTTACCATAAATTAATGTAGTGGCCAATGATCATATGAGTTGGGAAACGAATTCAATAATGTTAAGGCTTTATCTTCATCCTTAATATCCTCATCCAAATTTAATAGATCAGCAATTAACTTGTTAAATGAATCAAGATGTTTAATCATTTTCATACCTTCTTTGTACTGAAATCGGTACAGTTGTTTCTTCAAATATAGACGATTCTCAATACTTTTTATCATGTACTTGTCTTCTAATTTTTTCCAAAACTCCTTGGATGACTTCTCTCGCATCATAAAGTACTTATGGGATTTATCGAGGCACAAACGAATAGTCGAGCAAGCTTTCTTCCTTTTAGGATTGGTCAGTCCACAGAACAGTTAGCTGAGATATATATGAGACAGATTATTAGAATACATAGTGTGCCACTTATCATAGTCTCGGATAGTATCACTCCTCGTTCCCGAAATATATATTTTGGGATATATTTATTTATTGCTTGTATTTATTTCCTGCTTAGAGTATTTCTTGCTTATATTATTAATTAGGTTACATGCATGGAGACTAGACCCATTATTTGGTTCAATTAGACCCATGGTTTAATCGTTGGGTTAGTTCATTCATGATTTGAACCCATGGTTTAAACCTCAAACCCTAACTATAAAATCCACCATCTTCTCTCCCTTCCCTCATTCTCTTCATTTTTCTCTTATTCCTTCATTTAGGCAAGTACACCTTGCATTACATGGAGAAATCTCTTAATTTTCAATTATTACTTTTTTTCTTGTATTTTATTAGTCTATTATGTGCTCATGATGATTCTAAACAATTTTAGTACTTGGAGTTTTCGGTTTTAATGGATGGATTTGAGCAGATCTACATTATAAGTTTAGGATTTTCATGGGTTCCTTGGATTTTTGGTGGTTTTGATCAACTAAAATATAGTATTTTTGAAAAATAGTTTTTGGGATGGATGGAGTACTTTATTTAGAGCGTTTTTGGTTTTGGTTCACTCGATTCAGAGTTAAAATAAAAATTTTATGAAGAAAATAAATTTTTGGTTTTTGAAGTTCTCGCCTTGGCCGAACTGCTGCCTGGAGAAGATGAAGTCGTATGCGGCCATACGGCCTGAACTCATGCAGCCATGTGGTCTGAGCTAATACGGCCATGCGGTCTAAACTCGTGCGGTCATGAGACCTATACGGTTGGCAACCATGCGACCCATGCGGCTATGCGGCCCGACTCCCTATGCGGCAACTGATTCTATGCGGCAACTGATCCTCATGCGGCCTTCATCCTTATGTGCGCATGCGGCCTCTTGCACACGCTTTATTGGACTGGTTTTATTGAATGTTCTTTTGGACCTTATGGGATATATGTGTGACTTTGATGACCACAAGGGTATTAGACCCATCTATGCGTCATGACCCAACCACTAGTATCCGTACTGATACACATACTACGTGCTATGTATTCCTATATTCTATGTATCCCTACGCGATTATATTACATGTTTACAATGTGGTGTACCTATGCGCTACGTGACATGTGATATAACTTAATCTCCAACATGGACATAAGGGTTAGTCAAAGACCAAGCGTGGCTATGATCTATTGATTATTGCATCATGCTAGGGTGAATCCAAGTTGGACTATCTAGTGACAAAGTGGATTCATATCTAGCATGATCGTACGATGGTACATCATATAAGGGGAATACCATGTGACTACGCCATGTGTTTTCAGTTAACAATAGGGTTAACTAGGCAACTAAACATGTAGAGTAATAGAAGAGAATGGAATCTCGAGATCGTGCCTAACTAGCCACCTCCAGTCATCTGAATTGGGATATGCAGGGTAGTCCCCATAGATATTATTTAAATCCTCATTAGTGGATAACAATATTCGACTATTACACTATACTATGTGTTCTATGCTATCTTAGCACGGTGGCCTTAGGAGGGACCGGTGCGCAATACTATGTGCTATACGGCGATTTATGGCTCGGCTAACCCTGCTAGTACCAGGTTCGATCTGAGAATTCTTATATGTATAATATCTCTAGGATAACCCGGACTCCATCAGTAAGCAGTATAAATGATTGGCCAATTATGTAATTTAGCTTGTTTGTGTATTATACATGCTGTCAAATAGTCTAGAGACATGGACTATCATGGTGCGATGGTCTAACCCTTGTCCTTGTTTGGTTGTAAGGTTAGATTATTGTGTCACGATAAGCTATGAACCAAAACTATGATATATATATATATATATATATATATATATATATATATATATATATATATATATATATATATATATATATGTATCTATTTCATAAACTTGGTTTTATTTCTTTATTCGTGCTTCATTTGTGGTACTTGCTATTTGGGGTCTAACCCCACTAGTTTTGCATGGCCAGGTTTAGAGCCAGCACTCGAGGATCAAACATATTTTTTTCTGAACAATGGCGTGCACCAGACGGATGGTAGTTGAAGGGAACGAGTATGTTTCTTCTTTCCTGCTCTTTATTACATACTTTACTTATTTTGGGCGTTTAGCCACTAGCACTTGTTAGCCGTAAAATCTGGATGTTTAGTTTTCTTTATATGATTATAATTAATCAGACTGCAGTTGATCATGGTCATGTACTTTTGATACTTTGCCAGTTTTCTTATTTTGCACAACTGGTTTTCCAGAATATCGTGGCAGGGCATTTGGGATGTCTTACTTCCTTGTCATATATGTTTTATGTTTACTGTTCTTGCTTGACTGATTGAGAAAATAGATGTGATGTGTGACTCTAAGTGACTTGCTTGTAGTATGCTCCCATTGTCTAGTTACAGCCGTGACCACCGTACGACATTATATACTTTATACGGGGGAGCTGGTCATGTCTGTCTCCATATTTTGGTATTGTGGCATGACAGATAGAGATTCTAGGTTTACTTTTTATTTTTGGTAAAGTCTTCAGGAGAGCTTGGGTACTCGTCTAAAGTTTAGTATAGCCTACCACCCGCAGACAGATGGTCGGTCAAAGCATACTATCCAGACTCTAGAAGATATGCTTCGTTCATGTACCCTTGACTTTGATGGTTCATGGGAGAATTATTTACTCTTGGTCGAATTCTCCTACAACAGCAGTTTCCAAGTAAGTATCCAGATGGCACCGTTCGAAGAACTATATGGCCGGAAGTAGAGATCCCCGGTAGCTTGGAATGATATTGGCGAGAGACAATTACTTGGTCCCGAAATGATAGCTCAGATAGTTGAAGTAGTCAAGCAAGTTCGGAAGCATATCAAAGTAGCCCAAGATCGCCAACGTCATTGGGTCGATTCGCATCTGCGACCTCTTGAGTTTTCTGTCGGCGACCATGTTGTCACGCCCAGGTCCCGCAGGGGCCGTTCGTTCTCGCTTTGGTCCCTACGGAACCGACCGTCCTCGTACGGGCATGATGTCGTGCAAGCCTAAGTGCGCTTGCACAAGGCCAAAGCTTTGATACAAGAGCAAGTAAGCTATTCAATACTAAAGCAGCGGCACACATATTGCAGAAAAGTGAAGAACACAATGGCACATGAAAACATGCTCTTTTATTGATAATCACAAGTGTTACAAGCAGCGTTTAGCCGAGGTTACAATTCGCTCAAGCACTCTTTCTCTTGATTACAATGACACCGTTCCATACATTATGTCCCTCTATACAAAAGTAGCTCAACTCAATACGGCTCAAGGCATCGACTCCAGATTTTTGGTTCCTTGGGATGAGACATGGCTATCGCTTCCATGGACGATCCAGCACCTGAGAACAAGCAGACTGTTGATGGGTCAGCACTTTTATAAGTATTGATGAGTCTAAAATAACTGAACAGAAGCTACACCCCCTGAAACCCACACTAAGTAATCATGTGGCAAAATATTACATTACTAGTGATCTTGCTACTTTTACCTAAGTTTATTTTATGCAGCTCAGGATTATAGTCAGATTACATCTTTTTGAAAATATAACTTTGAAACAATTTTTGCATATTCAAACAATAAGCATACGATCGGGACAGTGCTCTATCGTGCAGTGCGCAGCATGTATTGTACATCCAAAATCTAACTCTTGGGGCAAAGCTTATATCTAGCAAACTGATCACCTCAAATCAAAGCAAGCAAATCAAGTGGACTATCATTCACTCAATCAATTAAGACAACACATCTATATAATTTCGGTCCCCGAGAAACTCAGGATTGGCAGCGGTAATCCAACTATCCAATGATTCACATACTGGTACTATTAGCAGTTGTGACCAAGGTTTAGCTCTGCACTAATAGCCATTGTCCAACTGATGAGAATGCATAAAGCACTATCAGATAACTAACGATGCAGACTAAATATACAAGCAAGCTATACATAAACTCATTTTATTTCTCTTACCCACGGCCGAACGGTTATCCCTGCAACAGACACACAAGTTAGCAATAATTTGTATAACATAATGTATACAGTTATCTAGTTTCCTGTCCATCCCTGCATTAAATAGTTAGGTATGCAAGAAGGCTAGCCTAGCATGTGCCCTAACTATATGATGGTCCCCTCAACGGGATTAGCAGTTGGGACATACAAGCCTATCTCACTAATAGACGGGTCTACCCTCCCGTAAGTAAGGTGTTTTAAGCCTCAGGATATCTAGATCTCTCCTAGGACGAACGATCCCAGTGCCCCAGGAACACCCGAGAGATGACCTTGTGCACAAGTTGTCCTGACCAAATATGTGAATGCAAGATCCTATCAATACCAGATGATGAACATAATCCAAAGCAAGCAAGCAAACACATCTATCAAGTCCATATAGCCGAAGATCTCTCAATACACTTTGCCTAATAGTCACACCCTCCCGTAAGTAAGGTTTTTAGGCCTCAGGGCGAACTATTAGTCTAGATCACACAAGTTCAAGCAAGTCCAGAAGTTCTATCTCTTTACAAGCAATCTAGAAACATGTTCAAGCAAAGCTAACTCTTTAACCAAGTAACAAGCAAGAACAGTTTTATAAATCTAGCATGCAATTCTATCTCTTGGACCAGCATTCAAGTATTCCAGTTTAAGCATGCGATATCAAGAATAAGTGCAAGCAATCTTTTATGCTTTCTTATTAGCATGGCAGCGGTTCGTTCGATAGTAATGTCCGTGTGACTAAGCATGCAATAATTCTTATACTCTTGACTAGTATGGCAAGGTTCTATCTCATATCAGACAAGCATTCCCAGTTCTCAAGTTAGGCAAGCAAGCAGATTCATTTCAACGACAAGCTATGTGAGTTCTCTTATTAGCATACTGAGTCGGTTCTATCATTCTTCTTATGAAACGATCTTCTTAAGTAACAAGCATTCAAAAACTCAGATTCATTATTAAGTCATGCAAGAATCAGAGAATGTAGTTCTGCCCACTCACTTTGATCAATCGGTTGGGAACTCTTCAAGAAGACTTTCGTTCGAGCAAGCAAGGCGATATCACTTATACATAGCGCGCAGAGCGGGGCGCTACATACTTATCCACCAACAAAGAGTTTTGTCCTCGAAATTAAAGAAGAAACTCACAAAAACACATAGCAGCGATAGTCCTCATCCCTCGCCATCCCCAATCAAAACTCTAGCAATCATAACTCAATAAAACTCTAGCCAACAAAAATAATAAATCATATCTCAAGCAACAAAAACAAATCCAGAAAACTTTTGATAGCAACTTTGAGAATATTTATGGACTTATTATATGGAATGTTCATTGTATCTCACATCAGGCACATCTCAGAGTTGGAGGCAACGAAATGGGCAAAGAATCGAGTTGCTCTGATACCACTATGTCACGCCCTGGTCCTATAGGGGCCGTTCGTCCTCGCTTTGGCCCCTACGAAACTGACCGTCCTTGCACGGGCGTGATGTCGTGCAAGCCTAAGTTGCGCTTGCACAAGGCCAAAGTTTTGATACAAGGGCAAGTAAGCTATTCAATACTAAAGCAGCGACAAACATATTGCAGAAAAGTGAAGAACACAATGGCACATAGGCTCTTTTATTGATAATCAAAAGTGTTACAAGAGGCGTTTAGCCGAGGTTACAATTTGCTCAAGCACTCTTTCTCTCGATTATAATGACACTGTTATATATATTATGTCCCTCTATACAAAAGCAGCTCAACTCGATACGGCTTAAGGCATCGACTCCAGATTTTCGGTTCCTTGGGATGAGACACGGCTATCGCTTCCTCGGACGATCCAGCACCTGAGAACAAGCAGACTGTTCATGGGCCAGCACTTTTATAAGTACTAATGAGTCTAAAACAACTGAACAGAAGCTACACCCCCTGAAACCCATACTAAGTAATCATGTGGCAAAATATTACATTACTAGTGATCTTGCTACTTTTACCTAAGTTCATTTCATGCAGCTCAGGATTATAGTCAAATTATATCTTTTTGAAAACATAACTTTGAAACAGTTTTTGCATATTCAAACAATAAGCATACTATCGGGACAGTGCTCTATCGTGCAGTGCACAGCATGTATTGTGCATCCAAAATCTAACTCTTGGGGCAAAGCTTATATCTAGCAAACTGATCACCTCAAATCAAAGCAAGCAAATCAAGTGGACTACCATTCACTCAATCAATTAAGGCAACACATCTATATAATTTTGGTCCTCGAGAAACTCAGGATTGGCAGCGGTAATCCAGCTATCCAATGACTCACATACTGGTACTATTAGCAGTTGTGACCAAGGTTCAGCTCTGCACTAATAGCTATTGTCCAACTGATGTGAATGCATAAAGCACTATCAGATAACTCAAGATACAGACTAAATGTACAAGCAAGCTATACATAAACTCATTCTATTTCTCTTACCTATGGCCGAACGGTTATCCCTGCAGCAGACACACAAGTTAGCAATAATTTGCATAACATAATGTATACAGTTATCTAGTTTCTTGTCCATCCCTGCAACAAACAGTTAGGTATGCAAGAAGGCTAGCCTAGCATGTGCCCTAACTATATGATGGTCCCCTCAACGGGATTAGCAGTTTGGACATACAAGCCCATTTCACTAATAGACGGGTCTACCCTCCCATAAGTAAGGTATTTTAAGCCTCAGGATATCTAGATCTCTCCTAGGCCGAACAATCCCAGTTTTCCAGGAACGCCTGAGAGATAACCTTGTGCACAAGTTGTCCTAACCAAATGAGTGAATACAAGCTCCTACCAATACCAGATGATGCACATAATCCAGAGCAAGCAAGCAAACACATCTATCAAGTCCATATAGCCGGAGCTCTCTCAATACACTTTGCCTAATAGTCACACCCTCCCGTAAGTAAGGTTTTTAGGCCTCAGAGGGGACTATTAGTCTAAATCACACAAGTTCAAGCAAGTCCAAAAGTTCTATCTCTTTACAAGCAATAAAGAAACATATTCAAGCAAAGCTAACTCTTTAACCAAGTAACAAGCAAGAACAGTTCTATAAATCTAGCATGCAATTCTATCTCTTGGACCAGCATTCAAGTATTCCAGTTTAAGCATGCGATATCAAAAATAAGTGCAAGCAATCTTTTATGCTTTCTTATTAGCATGGCAATGGTTCGTTCGATAGCAATGTCCGTATGACTAAGCATGCAATAATTCTTATACTTTGAACTAGTATGGCAAGGTTCTATCTCATATCAGACAAGCATTCCCAGTTCTAAAGTTAGGCAAGCAAGCAGATTCGTTTCAATGATAAGCTATGTGAGTTCTCTTATTAGCATACTGAGTCGGTTCTATCATTCTTCTTATGAAACGATCTTCTTAATTAACAAGCATTCAAAAACTCGTATTCATTATTAAGTCATACAAGAATCAGAGAATGCAGTTCTGCCCACTCACTTTGATCAATCGGTTGGAAACTCTCCGAGAAGACTTTCGTTCGAGCAAGCAAGGCGATATCACTTGTACATAGCGCCTACGCGGAGCGGGGCACTACATACTTACCCACCAACAAAGAGTTTCATCCTCGAAACTAAAGAAGAAACTCACGAAAAAAAAGAGCAGCGATAGTCCTCATCCCTCGCCATCCCCAATCAAAACTCTAGCAATCATAACTAATAAAACTCTAGCCAACAAAAATCACAAATCACATCTCAAGCAACAAAAACAAATTCAGAAAACTTTTGCCAGCAACTTTGAGAATATTTACAGACTCATTGTATGGAACGTTCAATGCATCTCACATCAGGCACATCTTAGAGTTGGAGGCAACGAAATGGGCAAAGAATCGAGTCGCTCTGAAACTACTATGTCACGCCCCGGTCCCGCAGGGGCCGTTCATCCTCGCTTTGCTCCCTACGAAACCGACCGTCCTTACACGGGCGTGATGTCTTGCAAGCCTAAGTTGCGCTTGCACAAGGCCAAAGCTTTGATACAAGGGCAAGTAAGCTATTCAATACTAAAGCAGTGGCAAACATATTGCAGAAAAGTAAAGAACACAATGGCACATAGACTCTTTTATTGATAATCACAAGTGTTATAATCGGCGCTTGGCCGAGGTTATAATTTGCTCAAGCACTCTTTCTCTCGATTACAATGACACCGTTTCATACATTATGTCCCTCTATATAAAAGTAGCTCAACTCGATACGGTTCAAGGCATCGACTCCAGATTTTTGATTCCTGGAGATGAGGCACGGCTATCGTTTTCTCGGACGATCCAGCACCTGAGAACAAGCAGACAGTTGATGGGTCAGCACTTTTATAAGTAATGGTGAGTCTAAAACAAATGAACAGAAGCTACACCCCCTGAAACCCATACTAAGTAATCATGTGGCAAAATATTACATTACTAGTAATCTTGCAATTTTTACCTAAGTTTATTTCATGCAGCTCAGGATTATAGTCAGAGTATATCTTTTTAAAAATATAACTTTGAAACAGTTTTTGCATATTCAAACAATAAGCATACGATCGGGATAGTGCTCTATCGTGCAGTGCGCAGCATGTATTGTGCATCCAAAATCTAACTCTTGGGGCAAAGCTTATATCTAGCAAACTGATCACCTCAAATCAAAGCAAGCAAATCAAGTGGACTATCATTCACTCAATCAATTAAGGCAACACATCTATATAATTTTGGTCCCCGAGAAACTCAGGATTGGCAGCGGTAATCCAGCTATCCAATGACTCACATACTGGTACTATTAGCAGCTGTGACCAAGGTTCAGATCTTCACTAATAGCCATTGTCCAACCGATGCGAATGCATGAAGCACTATCAGATAACTCATGATGCAGACTAAATGAACAAGTAAGCTATACATATACTTATTTTATTTCTCTTGCCCACGGCCGAACGGTTATCCCTGTAGTAGACACACAAGTTAGCAATAATTTGTATAACATAATGTATACAGTTCTCTAGTTTCCTGACTATGCCTGCATCAAACAGTTAGGTATGCAAGAAGGCTAGCCTAGCATGCACCTTAACTATATGATGGTCCCCTCAACAGGATTAGCAGTTGGGATATGCACGCCTATCTCACTAATAGACGGGTCTACCCTCCCGTAAGTAAGGTGTTTTAAGCCTCAGGGTATCTAGATCCCTCCTAGGCCGAACGATCCTAGTGCCCCAGGAACGCCCGAGAGATGACCTTGTGCACAAGTTGTCCTGACAAAATGCGTGAATGCAAACTCCTATGAATACCAGATGATGCACATAATCCAGAGCAAGCAAGCAAACACATATATCAAGTCCATATAGTCGGAGCTCTCTCAATACACTTTGCCTAATAGTCACACCCTCCCGTAAGTAAGGTTTTTAGGCCTCAGGGCGGACTATTAGTCTAGATCATACAAGTTCAAGCAAGTCCAGAAGTTCTATCTCTTTACAAGCAATCAAGAAATATGTTCAAGCAAAGCTAACTCTTTAACCAAGTAACAAGCAAGAACAGTTCTATAAATCTAGCATGCAATTCTATCTCTTGGACCAGCATTCAAGTATTCCAGTTTAAGCATACGATATCAAGAATAAGTACAAGCAATCTTTTATGCTTTCTTATTAGTATGGCAGCGGTTCGTTCGATAGCAGTATCTGTGTGACTAAGCATGCAAAAATTCTTATACTCTAGACTAGCATGGCAATGTTCTATCTCATATCAGACAAGCATTCCCAGTTCTCAAGTTAGGTAAGCAAGCAAATTTATTTCAATGATAAGCTATGTGAGTTCTCTTATTAGCATACTGAGTCGGTTCTATTATTCTTCTTATGAAACAATCTTCTTAAGCAACAAGCATTCAAAAACTTAGATTCATTATTAAGTCGTGCAAGAATCAGAGAATGCAGTTCTGTCCACTCACTTTGATCAATCGATCGAGAACTCTTCGAGAAGACTTCCGTTCGAGCAAGCAAGGCGATATCACTTATACATAGCGCCTACGCGGAGCGGGGCGCTACACATGTATTCCTTCAAATTTTGTCTACACGAGGAGTCATCAGATTTGGTGTGTGGAAAAAGCTTAGTCATTGGTATATAGGTTATTTTGATATTCTCGAGCGAGTAGGAGATATTTTCTATCATATTTCTCTTCTGCAGTCGCTTAGTGAGATACATAATATTTTTGGGTGCTGGTCACCCTTTGATATATATACCCTTTACTTTCTCTCTCCTCTCCATTCTTCTTTATTTCCTTCTCTTTCTTCATTTTCTTCTCCCTCTCCTATTCGTAGCCGAACCCTAGCCCCAGCCATGAGCTTGCCTTGGGTAGTAGTGGTTGTAGTTTAGTAGTTGGTTTAGGCAAGTACATCTTGCCAATAAGGAAGAACTTGTTATATTGTATTTATTTAGCTTTCTTATATTTTATTGCTCTATATTATTCTCTATGAGTTTCTCTACATGTTTAATTCTTGGTATTTTCGAACTTGATGACTTGGTAGGAGTAGATCTAAATTCTAAGTTTTGGGGTGTTCATGAGTTTACTTGGTTTTTATCTCTTAAAACTTGATATTTTTCAAAACTAGTAGTTCCATATTGATGAGCACTTATTTTCCTGCAATTTTGAACCTTACCTTGTTGAATTCAGACTTGAAATGAGGATTTCATGGAGAAAACAACTTTTTAGACTTGGAGCTTTTTTTATGGCTAAAACTTGTTGTTCTGGAATGAAGAAGTTTCATGCATCTCGCTTGGTATGAGGCATGGACTTCTTGCTCCAAGTCAGCATTGTCACGTCCCGATCCCGTAAGGGCTGATCGTCCTCGCTTGGGCGCAATACCGTGCAAGCCTAAAGTGCGCTTGCACCTTATATAGTATCTGCATAAGACACAAGTTAGACAAAAATATACATATGTAGAAGCATAGAATTTAAAATACAGAGAATCAAAATTTGAACATGTTTGATAGGGACACAAAATACTTTCTTTATTGAATACATGAAGTTGGATTATAAAGTACTTGCTTAGCTGATACAAAATATGTCATAGATAGATTACAACTTTTTCTACAAACCCAAAACTAGCCACAACGCCCATACATCATATCCTTTTAGTAGGACTAAAATTAAAATACCTAACAAAAGAAGATCTTGTACATAGGAGAGAAAAGCTTTGGAAAGCAACACGAGCACGGTTCTGCCTGAGCGAAGCACTCCTAAAGCTTCAAAATGTTTGCCAAACTCTCGCTTCCAAAACTTAAAGAATTGTCCACAAACGTGGGTCAGTACTACAACATGTATTGGTGAGCGACCATGGCCAAACTCACCTTGAAATCCGTACTAAGTATATAAGTGAAGCAAACATTACTATTTTGTGATATTTCTAGTTATCTAGTTTTTTTTAACAATTCATGCAAGAAACATAAACTACAGATTGAACCATGCATATGATAATTTCTTACCCACGGCCGAACAGTTACCCCTACAGTAGACACACAAGTTAGCAATAATTTACATATATGTATCTAACTTATGAATCAATCTTGGCATCAAATATTAGGTATACAAGAAGGTAAACCTAGCATGCGACCTAACTATATGATGGTCCATGAGTTATCCTACGATTAGCAGTGGCGAAGCAAGGTTCAGCTTTGCACTAGTACGCGTGTGTATCAGCAGCTGTGACTCAAGCTTCAACTCTGCACCAACACACACGAATACTAGCAGTTGTGATATCATGGTTCCGCTTTTCACTAATAGATACATCACCCCCACTAGATCATAAGGACCATACCTCAAGGTGAAATAAAAATCTTTTCCAGACCGACCAATTTTTAGTGCCCCAGAAACTGTTCGAGAGACAAAATATTGTGCACAAGTTATCCGAGTCCAATGCATGACATGAAACATCTATCAGATAAGACACTATGCACAGTTCTGAACAACAAGCACATGATTCCATCTACTTGTTCTTATCCCACAGATCATGTTCAAAACAAAAGGACTTGCTATAGATCAGGTTGTGCAGCATAAGAACGAGGGACATGCAACATAAATTGATAGTAAAGCAAAATTCTAATATTTCAAGCATGCAGTTTATTTATTTTTAGCTTATCTTGTTAGTAAAGTATCATTTGAAACATAGGAACATGTAACTAAAGTGAACTAGAGATCATTTTTATTTGGCGTGCAGACTAAGGATTCATCGAAGGGCTGAAGCCACTCACCGAACGAATCAACAAGAGGATGGGAAAGCGTATGCAACGATCACTCCTTGGTTATGCGTCCTAAAATTTCAACAACACTTGGTTAGCATCCTTCGATCTCATTCTCTTACGATTCAAAATGAATGCGCAAACAAGAAAAGTGAATCATGAAAACCAAGTCATCGAAAGCAAGACAAAATACAAAGCAACACAAAATCAAGCAGCAAAACAACCAACAAAAACTTTTGGACTCATTTTAATAGAAGTTATTCTATTATTTTGAAGGGTTTATTATATTTTGTCCCTAATTGATTAGCAGAAAGGTTTTTTTGAGACTCAATTCTCAACTGAGTCAAAGTAACAAGTGTTCCATTAGTGAACCATTGGAGGTGGGGCATTATAAGCATGCACCATCATGTTGGACACATGACTGAATCTGCACATGCGTCACTTGGCCAAATGTATAAAACTTGAATGAATAAAAGTTCTCTAAATTTAAAAGATTTTATGTGACTAAGAGGAACATGCGATTGAGTCGTCCATGCAGCCCAGAGCTATGCATTCATCTTTTCTTTGAACGTATGACTCAGCACCACCTTGGCACGACTTTCCATAATTTTGCCTTTTTCTTCTAACTTCCTTTCTTGATCAGTCACATCGATCACTTCTCTGACATGACCAGTCACATTAGTCAATTCTCTGACTTTGTATTTGTTGTCTGTCACTCACCTTGTCCCGAGGAGTGGACTTTGCATCTTGCATGGGGCCAGCTCTCCCATACGGCCAGTGTGCTGCATGCGGCCAGCTCTTGCATGCGACCAGCTTATCCCATGTGCCTATGATACTTGTAGTAGCTTAACCTCTTATGATTTATTCTCTTATGGTTTAATTATTATTTTTTTGTTTAGCCTATTATGTTTAATTGTTATGAATGCAAGTTTTCTCGAAATTACTTATAACCCAATTTGTGACAACCCGCCAGAACCTAAAAATTTTTGAACATGGATTGTATTGACATTGTTAATCTTGAACTCCTGACACCTAACATGTACCAATACTCCTGATAGTTGCTCGACGAAGCACACTCAGGACATGCAAGGATTTCCTGAACTGAAATACTTGGATTGATAAGATAAATTCTCGTGGTTGATTTGTGTGCTCCTGTCCTGAATGTACTTATCAAGCTACTATCTTGTCCTGTCCTGCATCATATCTAAGGCAAATTTCTGAGCACCACAGTCAAAAATTCTTAATAACTTGCCCAGGATAACAAATAGAATAGTAAAGTAGAGCCATCTAGAGAGATTTTCTTTCTATATGCAATCTCGATATTCCAGTGATACCTGATGGATTTAGAGCTCTCCGTTGTGAGGGGCACACTTCCAGCACACCGTCGAGTATTATATTTACATATAAATTACTATACCTGATATAATCTATTTTATGTATCCTTACGTCTGGATAACACGTATAGTCTGCAGAGCATGTGACTGTATAAAAACTCAAACTACATGTATTAGTAATTAGGACTGTGATAACCCTAGTTAGCTAATGATAACAAGTCGTAGGCTATGAATTATCATGATTGCTTGATTTTCAGTCTAGTCATATCCTGATTTGTTTAACCACTGATCCGAAAACTGTAACCTGAGTACTGATTTCAGATATCTTTGTTTAATTAATCCAAAATTGTTAAAAACTATTATTTTACCTGTTGTACTTATTTAACTATTTTTGGGCTATTTCTTACTGATTTGTCTGCATGCTGATTTTAGTTTCTAAGTTGTCTCCCTTGTGGTACTTGTTATTTTGGGATCTGACCCCACTGATTTTGTATGGCCAAATTTTGAAGCAGGACCGTAGGATCTTCCGTATTTTCTGTCTCAAGATGGTGAACACCATGAGCACCCAATAACATGAGTGAGATTCTTCTCTATCACCCACTTGATCTTGTACTATACTTTTGAGACGTTTAGCCACTGGGCACGTGTTTAGCTCATATTTTAGAACTTGACATTCTAGCATACGAGCCTACATATAAATAATATTTTAGACTTTAGCTAGATCTGATCATGTAATACTATACTCTTGCTAGTTCTTTATTTTGTAACTAGCTTCATGATCATTTGTGTATGTATAGTTTGGGATACCTTACTATTATATGTTTGGTGATCATATATCTGTAACTTATTGTTTGCTTGAGATTGAGATACCTAGGACCCTTGACCCATGAATGACTATTGGATTATAGAGTAAATCTTCACATGTCTAGACAACCGTGACCGTATCTCGGAGTATTGGTACTCTTGTGTAAGTAGTTGGCTGTGTCTGCCTCCGTTCTTCAGTATTCTGGTTCTGGGATATGAGATTATGCACGCCACAGTGCGATATTTTCAATATATTGACTAAGTATTCAAGATATAAAGTGTATTCTATTTGTTAGGCATGAAGGAGTAGAGAAGAAAGGACAAAGCCCACTTGTCACACCATGTTCCAGATTTCGTATTTCTGTATTTTTGGTATTTAATTTTAACTTATTTCATGGTGTTTGGTAGTTTGGTGCGTATATATTTTATATTATATATTGTATCTTAGATTTTGTCATGTAGCGGAGACTACCCGAGACCATTAATAGACCTATGGATGTGCCACTGATTCATGCTAGGACCCGTATTTAGATTTGAACCCTAGTTGGACATTTGGGTTGAACCCTTTGCGCCCATGAACCAACCCCCCCCCCCCCAAAATATTTGCCTTTAGTATATATATATGAGCTTTTCTCTCTCATCTCTCCTTCTTTCTTCTTCTTTATGTTCACCTAATTTATTCCTTGCTCCCTTCTCCCTCACCCCGTGCACCTCCCCTAGCAGAACCCAAGCACTGGACCTAGCTAGGAAGAGTCTGTTGGACTCTTAGGCTACATCTTGCTCAATGGTGAAGCCTTGATTTCAGATTATATATATATATATATATATATATATATATATATATATATAGTTTTAAAAATATATTTGATAGAAAATATTCTTATTGAGTTGTTAATCATATTTAATTCTTGGAGTTTTGGATTTTGATAAGTATATTTGAGTAGATCTGAATTTGAAGTTTAGGATTTTAATGGGTTCCATATGTTTTTTATAGTTTTGAACTACTAAAACATGATATTTTAGAAAAAAAAATAGTTTTTTGGTTAATGGAGCACTTTATTTTTGAGTATTTTGGCTTTTGATTCACTTGATTCAGAGTTAAGATAAAAAAATTATGAAGAAAATAATTTCTTCATGCGGCCAGCGACTTATGCGGCCGAGAGTGTTTTACGGCCCGAGAGGGTTATGCGGCCTGAGCTCCTTGTCGCATACTGACAGCATGCGTCCATCTGTTTGGATGCATGACTGCTTATTTACATAGTATTCTGGGACTAGTCCTTGAATACCTTGTGTATTCACTCGCTGAATGAATAAAAAAATTGCTAAGTCCTGAGAAACAGTCCATGCGGTAAGCAGTTCATGTGGCCATGAGCTATTTCTTTTGGACGCATGACTCTGAACTCTTTGGCACATCTTTTTATGATTCTTGTCTTATCTTCCTGACATATTTTATGGTATGTCACATCAATCACTTTATGTCACTTCACTGACATTCCATTTATGATCCATCACTCAGCACTTGCCCCTAGGAGTGAGTCCATGCGGACAGTGGGAGCATGCTGTCATTGAGTCCATGCTGCCATTGGATGCATGCGGCCAGTGAGTCCATACGTCCAGTGGGTGCATGCAGCCAGGAATCTTTGTGCATATTTTATCTTCCTTTTAATAATGTCCTTTAATAATTTCTTTTAGTGATTATTGCTACATTCTTTCTTATGTTGATAAAAGTTTATGTTACCAAACAATTTTTGCTTGTAGTACACGAGACAAGTTTATGCACAAGTTCACAATCCTCACGACACCGTGAAAATATTTTGTGTATAAAAATCTATCGTATTTTGGCATCGGTCAATCGAGTGTGAGTATTGCCTAATGTATCGCGTGTCGTAAATATGATAACTTATGAAAAGCTCGTACCCGTGACTCATTATTCTGGGGAGTTCTCAAGTTTCCATGACTCGAGAATTTAAAATAATTTAGTAATGATTAAATAAGATAAGATTTACCTAGATTATTGTGAGGGAAAATATTGCGCTACCGGCTACCCCAATCTCTAAGGTCCCCATGCAGCATAGAACAACCCTGCTATACAAGGGGTACATGACAGACCAAGTTTATGCATGCTACAGCACTTACAAGACTAGTTTATATACAAGTTTATGTTACGAGACAAGTTTATATTTATAAAGCAAGTTTATGATCACAAGTTTAAGTTTATGCTCACAAGTTTAATTTTTTTTTGTATGACCAAAGTAACAAGTTATGTTGTAGTGATGTTAAATGTGCATTTAAGTTTACTAGACAAGCATACCTTTAGCCGTCCGGGTTAACTGCAGTATCGGTGGTCGCAATATTCTTCAAAGCATGCATTTTTTAGTAACTAGATTTTTCATAACCCTAGTTAGTTAATTATAGCAAGTCGTATGCATGTTTGGCTGTAGAAAGAATATTTATCTATTCGTTAAGCTAGCCCATTTAATTCATTCTTTCGATGCATGATTAAGGAACTAAGTTCTGCTCGGATGAAGTACTGCAACCTTGTTCCTTGTTTGGTTTAAGGGTTGTGGTCCTAATCCAGAGTAGTTCTTATGCACTCTTGCCGCTCGTCGCCTTACTTTCCTTTATAGCACTTGTTATCAGTTCTTCCAGTTATATTTTAAGACAAGTACATTGGTATCGTATAAGTCCCAATCCGTATTATTTTATGTCACATTCTTTTGTATGATGTGATGTCTTTGGTCTATCATCATGGGATTATTTATGGTACTTGTTGCTTGGAGTTCAGACCCCACTGGCTTTGCATGGCCAGTTACCCCGAAGAGAACCAGGATCCACCGCGCTTCCAGCAAGATTGCTCGCAGTCGTAGGACTATGGCCGAAGCTCGCGAGTGGGTTTTTCTTCCTCCACCCCTCGTAGTGTTATTTCTTTTTGTGGTGTTTAAGCTAGAGGCAGTGTTGTCCCTTTATTTTGAGATCACTTCTCTGACTTTGATCAACATGATGTATGTATTAGACCATGGCTGGTATATTTTATCATGTATAATTATACTCTTTTAGTGCATTATTTTGTATTCTCTAGCTTCATAATCATATGTGGTATATAATTTAGGACTTTTTTTACTTTTATATATGATATACACTTGTATATGTATTGATGGGTTGAAATACTAGGATTTGTCGGCCTTAAGACTGACTTCATAGTATGCTAGAGTCTACCCATATGTCTTCTAGACAACCTTAGCATATTGTGGCTTACTTCGATATTCTGCAAGGTGTGGTTGTCCATATAAGTCATTATATTTACTCGATATTCTTGGAGCGGGGCGTGACACCACTCACCAAGTTGAACCTTCTCGATGTTATGCCTAGCCAATACGGCCGATTCCTTTAATTCGTAGTTTGATGTGAAGCATGTTCTATTCAATTAGTAAGACCGTACAAGTAAGCCGTGCTCTCCAAATTATTCGACCCGGTCGGACAAAGAAAGACGGTATTATTGCTCAATTTTGCTATCTATGCAATGCTCTAAATGAACACATTGATTCTATTGTACGACGCCCATGCCTCAGCTCAGCCCGGCGGCACTAGGGACAGTTCGGCCTGGGGGAAATAGTAGAACTTTGGTAGCGCGGGCTATAAGTGAGACATTCATTGAGGCTTCCTACCTGCTTTTAATGATGTATCGCACACCCATCGAAGTCCTATAACGCATGTCCATCGTGGTGCTACACCAAAAATTTCCCAGTGGGAATGAATTCATGCTAATGATGCCTTATGCAGGGGCGGTAAGAACAATCATTTAATTTATACGGGAATGGCCATTGGCCATGGTAAGAATTTCATATATTGCCAAGATATATATATGTGTGTGTGTGTGTGTGTGTGTGTGTGTGTGTGTGTGTTTCACTGCTTAATTGTTGCCTATTAAACTATTTGCTTTAATTCAGAAAGTTAAGTACTGGCCTACGTCTCTGTGGGCAATCCAGGTGACCAAGGTACCATGGGCGCTCAAGGGAGATAAAGCTTTCTGTAGTAGTTCTTTTCAAAGCTTCTTCATATTTTAAAGTATTTTAAGATTTCAAGTTGATGCTTTCTAGTTTCAAGAATGTAATAAAGGGGCATAATATATGAGATGAGAACAATATTTTATGTCAGCCTATCAGTCTTTTATTTTATGCAAAAAGCTATATAAGACGTTTAGGTATTTCCATTTCAGTGCTGATAAAATTGTACAGTGTTACAATAAATTAATAAAAGAATTATTTTCTTTCTATACAATGTGTGTTAAATGTTCTGTTGTGGTGTTGCTAAGATATTTTTAAAAGATTTTGACACATGTGCACATTCTTGTCTTGTACAAGTGCAACCTCAGACTTGTACGGCATCATGCCCTAGCGAGGATGAAAGGTTCTGCAAAACCGAATGTGAGGACGATCAGTTCCGCGGAACCGGGATGTGACAAGTTGGTATTAGAGCATGGTTTAAAGTTCCTTGGATTTCAAAATTGGTTTTCAACAGAAAGTTTTCAAACAATAAAGATTTTTTTAAATGATTTGCTTTTCGATAGTGCTGCATGAAATAATGTTCCATATAATAAGCCCATAAGTATTTTATGAGTGCTATTAAAAAAAAATTGTGGATGACAAAAGGGGATAGATCCAAGGCGACATCGTCGTCCGACATAATGGAGAAAGTAATAAAACTATTAGAGACACAAAAGAAGCCAAGCGATGCTCATTACAAGATGATTGAGGCACAGCGTAGAGAGCTTCATACGCAGCTAACGACCCAGTTCCAAGCACGATTTGACATGCAACAATAACAAGTCGACAACCTATCTCAACTGGTTGCTACTATGACCGAAAATAACAATGAGACCACAGTGGCTGCAGTTACAGAGACAGTGGTAGTCAAAGCAGAGAAAACTGAACAGCCTCCAAGAAGACGGTCAATGTTCAAGTTTTCTGAATTCAAAAGCTGTAATCCACCTGAGTTCAATGGTAGGGCTGAACCAGAGGAAGTAATAGGATTCCTGAACACCTTGGAGGGAATTTTTCAGTATATTGAATGTTCGGGATACCAAGAGAGTCGACTGTGTGGTTGTGCAGCTTAGTCTCAAAGCTGAGGACTGATAGGAGTCCAAGAGACAAGCACTTTGCAGTGCCAACCAGGAAGCCAGAGTTTCTTGGGAGATATTCCAACAGACATTCATTGCACATTTTATCCCACCAGTTGTCTGGCACAAGAAAGAAAAAGAGTTCATAGCACTCGAGCAGGGAAATATGTTTGTCGACGACTATGAAGCAGAGTTCCTGAAGAGATCCAAGTTTGATGGCTATATGATACCAAACGATGAGGCAAAATGGCTACGGTTAATTAAGGAACTGAACGAAGGCCTGTAAGTCGATGTTCTTAATCGGAAGTGTACAACGTACTGGAAAGCCGATGAAGCGTCTCTCGAGATGGAGAAATTTATCCAAGAGGAATGACATAGAACAATCATGGGAATAACTACAAATGACCCATAGCAGTAAGCGGATCTGATGCTCCAAAGCGTCAGAACACCAACGATAACAGAGGACCCTATCAGCGAGCGTACTATTACAAGTATAAAAGAATTGGACACCGTCTAGATGAGTGTCATATGGGATGCTTTAAGTGTGGTAGTCTGGATCACAAAGATATATGGTACAATAGTGGGGGAAGAAATCAGAATTATGATCAGCACCAAAATCATAATCATGATAAGTAGTACAATCAGAATCGTGGGCAAGCGCCACGAGCTCCGCAGGCAGCGGTTGTGAATGCTCAGAACCCGGAACCAGGAGGATAGGGTAAAGTGTTTAAATTAACTCACGAAGAAGTTCTTGCCTCGAACACTGTCAAAATAGGTACACTGCTTTACAGAGAATTTCCTGCTCATGTACTATTTTATTCGGGTGCTACCCATAGCTTCATATCATCTGCATTTACTAATGAACATAAATTTTGTAAGACACCATTACAAATAAATCTTAGTGTCAGCACTCTGTCCGGAGTAGATTTGCCTGCCAGTTTAATTTGTAGGGATAGGTATATTGGCATTGGAGGAAAGTGCGTGTCTTTAGATAGAATAGTCCTAGACATCACAGACTACGACATCATCCTGGACGTGGATTGGCTCAGGACTTGCAATGCGACAATTTACTCTACGAAGAAGAGAGTTTTGTTTCACAATCCCCGCGATACAGAGTTCTCTTATTCGTGTGGTTCGACGGCTAAGTTGGTGATGGTGGTATCGGCATAGACAATAAGGCGTATGCTATATTCGAGGTATAAAGGGTACCTTGCTTCTGTTCGGTACACTCAAATGAATGGCGCAGACTATGGTGAAATTAAAGTCGTAGCTGAATTTTTTGACTTATTTTAAGACGAGATACCTGGAATGCCTTCGGATCAAGAAATTGAGTTTTCAATTAACACATTTCTGGATACTCGCCATATATCAAAAGTACCGTATCAGATGGCACCTGCAGAATTGAAGAAACTAAAATCACAGTTACAACAGTTACTGGATCATGGCTATATTCGTCCAAGTGTTTTACCTTGGGGGGATCCAGTGTTGTTTGTGAAGAAGAAAGATGGCACAATGCGTCTTTGTATCGATTATCGAGAGTTAAACAAAGTGACAATACGAAACAAGTATCCTTTACCAAGAATTGATGATTTGTTTGACCAACTTCAGGGTGCGATCATATTTTTAAAGATTGATCTTTGCTCAGGTTATCATCAGTTGAAGATTAAACTAGATGATGTCTCAAAGTCAATAATTTGTTTGACCAATACTCCCGCCGCTACGAGATATGGACACTACGAGATATGGACACTACCAGATTAAATAGGGTATTCTGACTCATCTTGGACAAGTTCATCGTAGTATTCATCGACGATATCTTGATCTACTAAATAGATAAAGAAACTCATATTGAAAATTTAAGGACCGTACTACAGACGCATCGTGAACATTAGTTATATACGAAGTTAAGCAAGTACGAGTTCTGGAAGAACAACATGTCTTTCCCTGGGCATGTTATTTCCACAGATGGTGTATCAGTTGACCCAAAGAAAATTGAGGCAGTGGTGGACTGGAAACATCCAACATCGGCTAGTGAGATCAGAAGTTTCCTTGGCTTGGGTGGCTACCATCGAAGATTTGTAAATAACTTTTCCAAGATTGTATCACCTCTGACTCACCTCACCCAGAAGAAAGTAGTATTCAAATGGACAGACAACTGTGAGAGCAGTTTCCAAGAACTGAAGCAGCGGCTCATCTCGGCTCTAATTCTTACTCTTCCAGATGGACCTGAGAGATTTCAGATATACAGCGATGCATCTCAGCTCGGATTAGGATGTGTTCTTATACAGTGTGGGTAAGTGATTGCATTTTTCTAGAGACAGCTAAAGCATCATGAAAAGAATTACTCGACCCATGACTTGAAACTTACGGCAATTGTGTTCGCGTTAAAATTGTGACAATACTCTCTCTATGGGGTGTACTGGAAGATCTTCACAGATCACAAGAGCCTCAAGTACATATTCACCCAAAATGAGATAAATTTGAGGCAAAGATTTTAGATGGAATTGATAAAAGATTATGACTTGTTGATCGCTTATTGTCACTATCACATTTTCTAGGAAAGGATATTTTAGTAATTTTCTATTTAATTAATTATTGTGCTTGATAAATAATTATTTGTGGTATTATTTAATTGTTATTAGATATTATTTATTTAATTTGGACTTGTGTTAGTGGACCTAACTAGTTTAGTTTGAATCCGTGGACCAACATGAATTAATTAGTTAGACTTAGCCCATTTAGAAAGCCCATTGTTAAGGAGATGGATTAAATTAATTAAATCATTAGACTAGAATCTTCCTTCCTTAATTATTTCTTCATGAGAGGCCCCAAGGGGTATAATGGATATTACATGATTACTTGAGGGAGAGGAATAGGGGTCGGCCTATATAAGTAGAGGGGGGAATTCTCTCTCCTCTTGTTTATTCAAAATCTAGATCTAGATTTTCCACTACCAAATTTTCTTCATTCTCACTTCATTTTCCTACCAAATTCATTCCAATTCATTCCCAAATTACCATTAGAGACTTGAGAAGCAAGGATCTAGAAGGAGGAAGTAAGGATCTACAAAGAGCAGCAAGGATCTACAATTTGGAAGCAATTTTATCTCAATTGGAGGTTTCATTGGGAATCTATCTCCCAATAGATACAATTCAGTTTTTCCCTTAAAATAGCTTCTAAATCTGAGATTTAATCATGGAAAATCAACCCATATGCATGTACTACCCAAAGGATTTGGTTTTGTGTTCATAGGAGGCCTATTGAGAAAGTTATGGTACTTTTTGTGTCAATTTTGAAGGAATTCCGAGAATGACAATTGTTGTGTGTATCAATTGATCCTATAGATCAATTTGATATATGTTTATGTATTTGGGGCTAGTGTCGTGTCCATAATTGGGTACGTGTAGGTCATATCCCAATAATTTGGTGATACGTGTTGTTTTGGGATTTTTCCTCCGACACGGAACTTTGTACATGTCGTATTTTGACACGGACACATAGATCTATATTTGACACTTTATATTGTTCATAAATATTATATGTGACTTGCTTGTGTCCTTCGGGGTACAATTGGATATGTGGTGGACTCGTGTCGCATGGGTATCCTAGATTTAGTGGGATACGGTGTGATACTCTCCATTTGTTGTGTATTTATGTGTAGATCTAATTAATTGTGCTTTAATTCTTGAATTATAATTGTGTGTGTATATATATATATATATATATATATATATATATATATATATATATATATATATATATATATATATTATATATGTATTATGGTGTATTTATTATAGTGTTTATTGTATCATAGATCTATGTATTATATATGTACTAATAGAATATATATTATGTAGCTTTCTTCTACATGCATTAGTATATATGTTATAATATATGTTAGGGATATAAATATATGAATATGTTTTATAAAATATAAGTGTATGTTTAATTAAGTAATTAGATTAATTATAGTTATTATATAATTATTTATATATATGTATATATGTATATTTATTATATATGTTGTATGTGTGTGTTGTTGCTATATTAAATATGTACATAATAATAGGAGAGTGTATGTATAGTTATTATATATATAGATATATATATATATTTATATTTATTTTGGGTGATATATATATATATATATATATATATATATATATATATATATATATATATATATATATATATTTAGGTTTTCAGTGACGGAGAATTGGCGACAGCAGCCGCTGTCACAAAACAGCAGCAGCCGCTATAGCTAGAGGCGACGCCATTAATGACAGCAGCCACTATCATTAATGAGAGGCAGCAGCAACGAAAAATAGCAGCAGTGGCGACAGTGGGAGTGGTGACGGTTGCAAACTGCCACCAAAGTAGCAGCAGTGCAGATTTCCAAACAGCAGCAGCGACGGCGGCTTCAGTGACAGCCAGAACTGTCACTAAAGGCCTGGTATCAGTGTATCAGTATTTTTCAATACTGTTTTCAGTGACGGTTAGGCAGATTTATGTATATGTGTTTATATACTTATATTTATATATATGTGTATATATATGTATTGATATTGAGATAATATACTATTATTGCTATATTCCTTATTTGTATAATATTAATGTATATTTATATATTATATATGAGGGTAATTATTATATCAAGGTTTTGAGTATTACCTTGTGGAAACCAAGGTAAGTGGGATACTCAAGATACGGGGTTTGGGTATCAAGATTGTAATTTTTGTTGAGATACCAAGTTGGTTCAAAACTGTAAAACCCCTATTTCTAAAAATCGTATATACCCTTTTTATTTAGTAATTATTAATTAAATTGTAGTAATTAGGTCTAAATAGGAGAAATAGATTTTTAATAAGTTTTATGTTAGGTGTTCGGGCACTTAGATGACTTGTGGGACCATCAGAAATTTTTTAGATTTTATTCCATGTAGGAGACCCCTTGAGCAGTTGCTAGCCTAACGATGTGCAATACCCTAATCTATAAATTTTCTTATGAGTATAAATATATATATATATGTATATACAAATATATATATATGTATATATATATATTTTATTTAAAGAAAAGAAAAGAAAAGAATTAAATAAGTTACTAAAATAATAATATTAATAATAATAATAACAATATTAATACTAATAACCTACTTAGGAATTTCCATTCAACAACTTGCTTTTCCTTCAGCAGAAACTTGCTGCTACTTAGCATATTTCCCTCCATAGCAAACATGCTGCTATGCTAAGTCCTCCGCCCAATTAAAACCCACAGCAACTTAGACTATGACCCGACCCTTGCTTCTGCCCGAATCCAACCATCCCGCGGAAACATCCATATCCTTCCCCCTCTCTCTTAATATATAATATATATATATATATATATATATATATTTCTATCCCAAAAACCCTAACCTAAATTCCCAGACTTCCTTTTCCCATCTAGAGCCGTCACCGCAGCCAGAGAAGCCCCGTCAAGCCATCCAACCATCCCGTCGACGCCGACCTCGCGAACTGCAGTTTCCCACTCGAGGCACCTTTGCTCCGGCGTGATTTTCCGTCGACTCGCTCAACCAAACGCTGTTCCGTTTTCATAGGTATGATCATCCCTTAACCCTCTCCAATACCTGTTTTGTAGTCAACCTCGGAAAACGTGTGCCTCTAGGTGAAAAACAGCGCCCAAGTCAGCGCGAGCAGACAGAATTCTGCAATCGCAGAATTTCAGAATGACCGCCCATATTGTCGAATTCGTATCTCCCACCACAGAGATCCGAATTCGATGATTCTTTGTGATACCTGTAGATTACATGACCTAGTTTATTTTCTGTATAATAACTTTGTGCTATTAGTTGCTGTGGACATAATTGTAGTCGTCACAAAACTGCGCGCACCCACTTTTTCCGATTTTCCAAAAGTTGGAGATCGGAGCGCGCCCCGCCAAACGGGACTGCCCCGCCGTGTGCCAAGTGTACCGAATGGTGCACGCAGCATAACGGGACACGTGGAAATTTGTGGGGACTGATTCGGACGCGTGTGCGCGCCGGAATCAGACCGCATCCGCGGACACATTTCGTGTTGCCACTTTTGTGGAACTCGTGCGTATTTTGTGCACGCTTGTCAGAAGGCGACAAAACTTGCGTCACTGGACTCGTGGTAACGCGCTGGTCCTGTGACCCAATTTTCACGCATTTCTGAGATGGTTGACCAGATCGCTAATTGGCGGGCCCCATAATTGACTTTTTGGACCAAATTGTGTTCGGCTCACCGGAATCCACATTTGGACATACCGTTGGATTCATATTGACATCTAGAGTTGTTTGACCTTTAGTTTGTCCTATTTAGAGACTGTTACCCTCGGTACGCTTTTCGGTGCAAAGTGGGCCACACATGGACCCCACTTTTGTCCGAAATTACCGTTTTGCCCCTGTGTCCAAATTGGACGAAAGGGATGTGCTTTTTAGCTATTTTGCTCATTCCGGAAATGTTGGTGATATTTATTTCAGCATCCGGAGACATTTGTTCTGTGGCCATAGCTTCTGGTCCTGTGTATTGGACATCTGGACGTGACATTTTGCAGTTTCTTGCCAGGCAAGTATACCTTGCCACTGTACTGTTATTTATATTCCATATGTTGCATGCATCTTTATTTTCTGTCCTTAGTTCATATATTTTAATTGTTATATAAAATGATCGCGACGGTGACGTCGCGATAGGTTTTTATTTATGTATTGCATTGACCTTGTTCATGAGACTACCCCATTATCATGTAGCACCATTAGGTTTCATTTGACTGTGACACATATTTTTACACGAGTTGTGAGTCTCATATAGATCACGGACGCATGTATTGACTGATCATCGGTACGTGTGGGACGTGCGTTAGGAATAACTGCTGTTAGAAACTTTGCATGCTAGTAGACTTGGCAGTTATTAGAGGTCCAGGGACATAGCTTATTGTAGTACGGTGGTCCCATCCTTGTCCTTGTTTGGTTGCAGGATTGGGCTAGGGTACTAAGGATAGGCTATGGACCAAATCGTGTCATGGATGTGACATGCTTAGAGCATGGGGTGGGGAGAACAACAAGTACCGCATTTGAGCTCCTTTGTACTTTCTCCTGTACGCCCGGATTCTCCGCTGGAGATACGGGTCATGATGACCACTATATATTATGTACTATCAGGCGGGCCATGTCACTACCACATTCTGGAAACAGGGGTAATTTTGACTTTTTACAATATTTAATATTATGGTAGTTATAATTAAATAATTGCATGATAATATTTTTTTAATTTAAATAATTATGTGTGATGAGTAATTAAATATAGTATTAGATGCAGTGCTCATTTATTTTTAGCTAGCAGACTGACCTAGAAGCCAGTATACGAACACCTGTCAGGACTTGTGGAATTATGTAATTAATTGTTTTATTTATAATTTAATTTTTGGAGATTTTTATTAATTATTGTATTTTATTTAATATTTTGCGCATTGCCTTTGCTTCGATATTTGGAGCACTATCCAGACTTTTGCCTTCCAACAAATTTTACCATCTTGCCATAGACATGTCCGTCTTCAATTCTGCTATTTTTGCAACTCACCATTATGCTCTTTGTGCATTATTTCTGGCCGCACAAAAATCGTCGCGGACGTTATTTAAATAATCCCTATTTTGTATCGTTGTGCGTTCCAATCGAAAATTGGAGGCCATCTTGACCTATTTTTCGTGCGGCCCAAATTAGGGTAATGTTATGTTCTGAGTCTTCTTCATTATTGGTATTGATGACTTGACCTGATTTTGGCTCCATGTACTCCTAATTAATTGTTGAACACAACTTGCATTTATTTCTATTTAAATTGAGGATACCATTTTATCTGATTTTAAAATCCCCATTTAATTCTAGTGCCCTGCAAATTCAGCCCATACCCATCTTACAGTGCCCCCTGACCCTACAAAATACCGGACACCGAATCGCCCGCCAAATTTCGTCATTTCATGTGTTTGTACAATTTCCCAAATTTAAGGGGGCTAAATTACAAATTTGCATTTTGTGGCCTCACCCAATTATTTAAAACAATGAGGGAACCCAATATTTTAATTAATCTCTCACCCTCATTCCCCCATAAATTAATTTCTCTCATGTTCAATCTGGACCACTCAATTAAGAGGGTCAATCACAACCCTCCATCACATCCTCTCTCCCTATTAAATGTCTTGTACCCTCAAACCCTAATCCCTAGGCAACCTAGAAAACCCCACCCTCACAAGCCTCCTTCCTCTCTCCTACGTTGGAAAATTTTCCCCACTTCTTCTCTTTTCTTCTTCTTCTTCCTCTCTTCTTCTCTTTCCTTCCTTCTTTTTATTTTCTTCTTTTCCTTTCTTTTCTTCTTGGTTTAATTTTTTGAATTTCAAATTTAGGGGGGGGGGGAACCTCCTCTGTGCAAACCCCCTGAGCTCCGGCGCCGGCGGAGCTGCTGCTCCTCTCTGCGGTGAGACCCGGCGTCCCCCATCGCGGTCCGGTGCCGGCGCCCACTGCTACTCTGCTACTCCGGCCCGCTGGCAGCCACCCCGGCTGTCCCCGAGCACTCAATCCGGCGGCTCTCCCTCATCTCCTCCCTGTGTACTCCGCTGGCCTTCCCCGACTCCGGCGGCTGCTTCCCCATCCCTCCGCCAAGCCACCTATCCCCACCACTCCCATCTTCATCACCTCCGGCGGCCGGCCTAGCCCGATCCCGGCGGCCCGCTGTTCTTCCATCCCAATCAACCCCATCTTCATCTTCACCCCCACCATCTCCACCCGCCGGCCTCCCTGCTGTCTCCGGCGGGCGGCCCTCTCCCCGGCCAAGGCCGCTGCAGTTCGGCTGTTTCTCCCCTCCCGCTGCGACTGCACCTCCCCGGCGGATCCGGCGAAGCTCCTCCCTCCATCAACAACATCACCACTACCACCTACACCATTCACCACCACCACCATCTACTCCCATCCCCTTCCTTCCCCGATCAACTCCGGCCTCCCTGCACATCTCCGGCGGCCGACTCCCTCCGGCCATTTTTCGGCGACATCAGCCCAGTGAGTATTCTCTTCTCTCCCTCCTTCTTTTATATATATATATATATATATATATATATATATATATATATATATGTATATATATAATGTAATGAATATGTATTGTAGGTAATTATTTAATGTGAATATAATTGTATATTAATCAATGTATAAGAATATGTATATATTAACATATATATGTAATTGTAATTTTAAATTAATGTATACATGTATATGTGCATAGTATAGTATATGTTTAATATATATTGTATGTATTTAAAATATGTATACGTATATTATTTATTTTATTATTAAAATGTATAGTATAGTGTATGTATATATATATATATGTTTGTTTATATATTTAATTAATGTGAAAATTAGTATATGTATATATAATTAATGTAAGGTATTTGTATGTATATTAGTATAATTGATGTGTATACGTATATGTATATATTTAAATCAATTTATATATATTTTTGGTATATACTTAGTATATATTGTTATATATATATATATATATATATTGGTATATATGTATACAAACATTTTAGTATAAATACTTCTTAGTATATATATATATGTTAATGTATATAATAAAATGTGTATGTGAAATGTATATATAATTTAATATATATGTATAAGTATATATTTAATTAATGTATGTAAGTATTTAAGGTATACATATATGTACAGTATTTATTTAATGTTTAGTATATGTATATGCATGAAATTGGTTATTTCCACATAGTATAAAATAAATAAATATATGTTAATGTATGTCTCTAACATATTTTATTGTATATATATATATATATATATATATATATATATATATATATATATATATATATATATATATATATATATATATATATATATATATCTTGCGTATTTCTCTATCTTATATATACGTATTAAATGTATATATATATTAATTTATCTGTATATATATATATATATATATATATATATATATATATATATATATATATATATATATATATATATGTTAATGTATGTAAAGGGTATAGATACAAATATGTATTTTTAGTACATGTATAACCATATTTTTGGTCTGTAAATAGATATGGTATGTGTATAAAACTGTAATGATATATATGTATGTACTTGTAAAACATATTTTTGGTATTTTGGTATAGTATAAATACGTGTTCTGCTATGTGTATTAAATATGTATTATTTTGGTATAGATATATATATATATATATTGGTATTAGTATAAAAGTGTATCTTGGTCTATGTAAATACATATATATGTATTATCGTGGTATGTATAAATATGTAGTTTATACAAATGTAATTTAGTATATATATATATTCTTTGTGTATATATATAAACTTTGGTAGTTGTACATATAAATGTATATGTGTTATGAATATTTTTACCTATGTATATATAATACATATTCTATTATGAGTATACACTTATACATATTTTGTATAGAATTTGGTATAACCCTATATTTATGTATTATATTATTAATAATACTACGTTTAATTAGTGAATATACTAGATGACCCGTAGTTGACTAGTGCCCTGCCTGGCTTGGCCCTGAGGCCAGTGTTTATAGACTGTGTGTTAGCGTAGCAACTGATACAAGTGTTATAATTGTGTTATGTTTATAGGACTGTTGGGTTACCCAGGGTGATACTCTGGAACAGGACACCAATAAATACCAGCTAAGGACCCAAGGCAAGTACATTCTCTGATAATTTCCAATTCTTGATAATTGCTATAAGTTCAATGATCTTGAAATGTTACAACTGAATCTTTGACACTGTGCTACACGGAGCCTAGTATAGCTTGGATCTGCAGTCATGAGATGTTACCTTGATTATCGTATTGACATTGTACACGATATGTATATTTAGACATCGTACATGATAGACTTGACTTGCTCGTGTATCGTGACGTGTAATGGTTGGATCCACAGTACTAGTTGGGGGCGGGGGGAAGTAGTTAGTAAGAAATGTGATCATAACCTCTTATTGTAGTATAGAAATTGTAAGTGTTAATCATGCTCTTCACCCATGATTAACCAGGCCTTGTAGCTATCGTTCATGTTCCCAAGTCGATCACATTTTGAAACTACTATTTCAAACACTTAGAATAGATTTCAGTTCCCTATTTTAAAATCATATACTACATCACCCGTATATGATAATGCTTCTTGTTCTTTTATTTCCATACATGCACTGATTGTATCATATTGCCTATTACCTGTCTCTTTACATTGCCTGACTCTCTTAAAATTGCCATTGTATTTATTTTACTGTCTACTCAGTAGCTAGCATGACATATTTTATTGTATTATAGACATTATCAATTAATGGAACTGTTATTTGAGAGTGTTGCTTTGCTCCTTCCTGACTGGAAATATTTTTCCAGACTATGCCTTAGAGGACGCTGTCCGACACTTATGGTGAGTAGCTGCAGACTGGGTAGTAGTTGTGATTCCAGGAGGTCTAGCTGGAAATTACTATTTTTAGTTAGTTCTTTTAACAGACTTTTTGGTACCGGATTTTGTCTCCGGCAATTTGATGAATTTATTGGATATTGTTGAGTTAGAATATTACTTGTGGACTTGTGTTGTGTTTAATTTTAATTTCTGTTTCGAAATCTTATCGTGCTGTAATCCTGTGATTGAGTATGTGTTCATCTTATTTGTGTCATCCGTGCCTCCTAATGGAGATTGGATGCTTGCGTGACATTAGTTAGATAGTATCAAGACCTTGACAGCGTTCTACCGCCGATGCTGCAGCGTAGGCTGGACGTACCCACGCACTCGTGCCCCTAAATCGGGTGCGGGTCGTGACACGTTTTTAGTGGTGGCCCACGCAGGTCAGATCTTCGCGAGTTGTGCGATGTCGTAGTAGTGTGACATCCTTGTTATACTACTGCGTGCCTGCTATAGAATCTAGGACATAGGATACTAGGACGAGAACAAATACTCAATCACAATTTCTTGAGAGATTCCTGGGATGACCCCTGAGAATCTTGTTAAAACTTCCAATTTAAATCATTCCCTGTTCCGTCCATTCTCACTTGTTGATATTGATTAATTAGTTGTTGATTAGGTGTTAAATTAGGATTTTTGCTTCATTATAGAGTTGATTTCATATTAAGATGAATTTATAGACTGATTTATGGTATTATTTGAATGGATGCCACCGTCAATGAGGGCAGTGAAAATGATTAACATTAGAGCTATTGGGGCTACAGAAGGTGGATTTAAAATTTTAATTGAAGATTGAAAATAAATTTCAAATTTTTAAAAAAAAAAAGATTGAGATATTGTTATTAAAAATTTTGAGGAATTCAGATTCAATTTGATGAACCTAGACAAGTCTGTAAGGATTTTGTGTGATTAAGTTTTATTTCAGTATTTAGATAATTAGTCTTGAGGAAAGTGTATATATTTTACTTTAAAAAGTTTATTCGAGGAGTTATTTGAGGAATTTTATTTAAGGATAAGATTTTATAGTAAGAGAGATATATTAGTATATAAGTAGATGAGATGCATGTGTAAGGATCTGTTGGCTTGAGCATGATTGAGATTCACTGCCAACTGGCTTAGGTGTTCATCTAGGATTGTATTGAAGAGAGCAGTACTTAGTATAGTGTATTGAAATTGATATGCATTGAGTGATAAGATTAACTAGTATCAACGATTTCAGTAAGTAAGGAAGCTAGCAGTGAGTGTGCTTGTGATAGAACTGTGGTACCTAGGGGATAGAGGTATCAGACCATGGATGCATCTTTGACCCGTGCAATCACAACTAGGATTTATTTCCAATCTATCTATCTATCTTGAATGTTGCTTCTTTAGAACTATACTGTCCTTCCTTGATGATATCGTATTTTGCCTAAATTGATTCTTTGGGATCTGGTCTTCAGGATGTCACCGCAGACAAGGTCTATGAGAGCGGGAACATCAGCTTTAGAGAGGGTCTGCCACCTCTCCACCTGATGGACAGACATCCGTAGTTCCTCCTACATCTCCAATACATGTGGGAATGTCTGCACTTCTCGGGGATCTTCCTCCTCCACCTGTCCAAAAGATTGCCGCAGCTGTGACGGACAACCTTCCTCCTCCATCAACTCCGATTCCCGGAGGTTTGCCCATTGACGGAACGCAGATGTTTACCTTGATCCAAGGCATGGTAGATGCCCAGAGAGTAACGGCAGACGCTCAGCGAGTTCAAGCTGAGGCTCAGAGGGTGCAAGCAGCTAGCGTACCAGGCACAGAACCGAGCTGATGAAAGAAAACATGGAGAATGCTCATCAAGTGACTCTCCAAGCTTTGGAGAAAGTAGCACAGGTACCAGCAGTTTCCTGGCCAGCAGCAGAGATCAGGCACTATAGTGGATTTCAAGAGGATGATGCCTCGAGAGTTCAAAGGCACCGAAGGAATACTCTACGCTGACGACTGGCTAGAGGATATAGAGAGAAGCCTGCGATTGACCCAGATTCCGGAGAACTTACAGATAGAAGCCGCTGGCAGTCAGATGTTCGATATCGCACTCACGTGGTATCGCACGGAACCGAGAATTACTGCACAAGGACTTACTTGGGAGACCTTCAAGGAACTCTTCAAAGAGAAGTTCTTTCCCGACGTGGCATTGGGAACCCTTGGAAAGTCAGTTTCATGACTTAGTTCAAGGAAACATGTCGGTCGACGAGTACGCTGCAAGAATTCTGTAGATTGAGCCGTTTTGCATCGTCTATGATTCGGGACCCAGGAGATCGAGCCGGAAATTTAGAAAGGGACTGACGAGAGAGATTAGGTCGCGCACTTCTGGTCGTCGTACCGCTACCTATGAGGCTATCTTAATGGATGCTCAGATCGCAGAAGAGGATCTGGATCTCAGGCCTAAGAGGAGTCACGACACGTTTGGAGATACAAATGATAGAGCAGGACCAGCCAAGCATCCCCGTATTCAGCACCAACAGCAGTACTAGGCACCAATTCATGTTCAGCAGGATCAGCAACAGCCTCCAAGAGAGACACAACAGACTTGTCATTTCTGTAAGAAACCAGGTCACCTTTGGGAGAGCTGTAGAACGAGGCTAGGACTTTGTTTGCACTGTGGCGCTGCGGGACATCGAGTAAGGGATTGTCTTATAGCCCCTTATCTCCCCGGCCAGCGTGCAGCTTCAGACTATAGAGATCCAGTTAAGCTACCTGTGGAACCGTATATTGCTCAGCACCCGCAAAGGGAACCACCCCAGCAGGACGGGCATTTACGATAACGGTCGAGGAGACCGATACTGCAGGTAATGTGTTAGCAGTTTCTGTTCTTCCTTTATTCTGTTCCTACCTATTTGATTGATTGATTGCCTAGTACAATAGTAGTTGTATGCATGATTTTCTTGTTAGAATGTAGTTAGTAGTACCCCTGATACATAGACTGCAACACCATAACAAATGAGACCATAACCGTGTATGTTCCCCCTATATTGTATGTGGTATGACTATAGGTAGAATTTTCTTAGACCGTGATTATTGGTGTTGACTGTAGTAAAGATTCATGAAGAGGTTATTACTTGACAAGAGGAACAAGATGATTAAAATTTGAGGATAAATATTGGTTTAAATAAATGGTTAAGAAATTAACATGGCATAATTGGTGGTTTAATTAATTCCAGGAAAGATTATGACATGTTTAAGTTGGTTATTAATTTGGAAATTTTGGGAGATTTATCAATGTATTTATTTAATTACAAGTTATGAATTTTAGAACTTTATATTTGGATGTGACATTTGGAGAATCCTTAAATATCATATTGTTGAGTTCTTGAGGAGTGGATATTAAATTCCGGGGTATTGAATTATCAACTCAAACTTTCAAGGAAATCTTAATAAAGAAGGGACTTTGATTCTATTTTGAGGATTTTTTCAGGAATACAAATAATTACAGAAACTTTATTTGTGAAAAGACATTACGGATATAACCTGATTTCATGGTTAATGGATTTAAATTTGCGGGAATAATAATGTGTATGATTAAACACTAGTATGAGGATTTTAAATTTCGAGGACGAAATTCTTTTAAGGTGGGTAGAGCTTGTCACTACCACATTCTGGAAACAGGGGTAATTTTGACTTTTTACAATATTTAATATTATGGTAGTTATAATTAAATAATTGCATGATAATATTTTTTTAATTTAAATAATTATGTGTGATGAGTAATTAAATATAGTATTAGATGCAGTGCTCATTTATTTTTAGCTAGCAGACTGACCTAGAAGCCAGTATACGAACACCTGTCAGGACTTGTGGAATTATGTAATTATTGTTTTATTTATAATTTAATTTTTGGAGATTTTTATTAATTATTGTATTTTATTTAATATTTTGCGCATTGCCTTATGCTTCGATATTTGGAGCACTATCCAGACTTTTGCTTCCAACAAATTTTACACATCTTGCCCTAGACATGTCCGCCTTCAATTCTGCTATTTTTGTAACTCACCATTATGCTCTTTGTGCATTATTTCTGGCCGCACAAAAATCGTCGCGGACGTTATTTAAATAATCCCTATTTTGTATCGTTGTGCGTTCCAATCGAAAATTGGAGGCCATCTTGACCTATTTTTCGTGCGGCCCAAATATAGGGTAATGTTATGTTCTGAGTCTTCTTCATTATTGGTATTGATGACTTGACCTGATTTTGGCTCCATGTACTCCTAATTAATTGTTGAACACAACTTGCATTTATTTCTATTAAATGAGGATACCATTTTATCTGATTTTAAAATCCCCATTTAATTCTAGTGCCCAGGCAAATTCAGCCCATACCCATCTTACAGTGCCCCCTGACCCTACAAAATACCGGACACCGAATCGCCCGCCAAATTTCGTCATTTCATGTGTTTGTGCAATGTCCCAAATTTAAGGGGGCTAAATTGTAAATTTGCATTTTGTGGCCTCACCCAATTATTTAAAACAATGAGGGAACCCAATATTTTAATTAATCTCTCACTCCTCATTCCCCCATAAATTAATTTCCCTCATGTTCAATCTGGACCACTCAATTAAGAGGGTCAATCACAACCCTCCATCACATCCTCTCTCCCTATTAAATGTCTTGTACCCTCAAACCCTAATCCCTAGGCAACCTAGAAAACCCCACCCTCACAAGCCTCCTCCCTCTCTCCTACGTTGGAAAATTTTCCCCACTTCTTCTCTTTCTTCTTCTCTTCCTCTCTTCTTCTCTTTCCTCCTTCTTTTTATTTTCTTCTTTTCCTTTCTTTTCTTCTTGGTTTAATTTTTTTGAATTTCAAATTTAGGGGGGGGGAACCTCCTCTGTGCAAACCCCTGAGCTCCGGCCCGAGCCTCCACTCCGGCGCCGGCGGAGCTGCTGCTCCTCTCTGCGGTGAGACCCGGCGTCCCCCATCGCGGTCCGGTGCCGGCGCCCACTGCTACTCTGCTACTCCGGCCCGCTGGCAGCCACCCCGGCTGTCCCCGAGCACTCAATCCGGCGGCTCTCCCTCATCTCCTCCCTGTGTACTCCGCTGGCCTTCCCGGACTCCGGCGGCTGCATCCCCATCCCTCCGCCAAGCCACCTATCCCCACCACTCCCGTCTTCATCACCTCCGGCGGCCGGCCTAGCCCGATCCCGGCGGCCCGCTGTTCTTCCATCCCAATCAACCCCATCTTCATCTTCACCCCACCATCTCCACCCGCCGGCCTCCCTGCTGTCTCCGGCGGGCGGCCCTCTCCCCGGCCAAGGCCGCTGCAGTTCGGCTGTTTCTCCCCTCCCGCTGCGACTGCACCTCCCCGGCGGATCCGGCGAAGCTCCTCCCTCCATCAACAACATCACCACTACCACCTGCACCATTCACCACCACCACCATCTACTCCCATCCCCTTCCTTCCCCCGATCAACTCCGGCCTCCCTGCACATCTCCGGCGGCCGACTCCGCTCCGGCCATTTTCCGGCGACATCAGCCCAGTGAGTATTCTCTTCTCTCCCTCCTTCTTTTATATATATATATATATATATATATATATATGTATATATATCTTATATATATAGTATATATATATATATATAATGTAATGAATATGTATTGTAGGTAATTATTTAATGTGAATATAATTGTATATTAATCAAATGTATAAAGAATATGTATATATTAACATATATAATGTAATTGTATTTTAAATTAATGTATACATGTATATGTGCATAGTATAGTATATGTTTTAATATATATTGTATGTATTTAAAATATGTATACGTATATTATTTATTTTATTATTAAAATGTATAGTAATAGTGTATGTATATATATATATATATGTTTGTTTATATATTTAATTAATGTGAAAATTAGTATATGTATATATAATTAATGTAAGGTATTTGTATGTATATTAGTATAATTGATGTGTATACGTATATGTATATATTTAAATCAATTTATATATATTTTTGGTATATACTTAGTATATATTGTTATATATATATATATATATATTGGTATATATGTATACAAACATTTTAGTATAAATACTTCTTAGTATATATATATGTTAATGTATATAATAAAATGTGTATGTGAAATGTATATATAATTTAATATATATGTATAAGTATATATTTAATTAATGTATGTAAGTATTTAAGGTATACATATATGTACAGTATTTATTTAATGTTTAGTATATGTATATGCATGAAATTGGTTATTTCCCCATAGTATAAAATAAATAAATATATGTTAATGTATGTCTCTAACATATTTTATTGTATATATATATATATATATCTTGCGTATTTCTCTATCTTATATATACGTATTAAATGTATATATATATTAATTTATCTGTATATATATATATATATATATATATATATATATATATATATATATATATATATATATATATATATATATATATATATGTGTGTTAATGTATGTAAAGGGTATAGATACAAATATGTATTTTTAGTACATGTATAACCATATTTTTGGTCTGTAAATAGATATGGTATGTGTATAAAACTGTAATGATATATATGTATGTACTTGTAAAACATATTTTTGGTATATATAAATACGTGTTCTGCTATGTGTATTAAATATGTATTATTTTGGTATAGATATATATATATATATATTGGTATTAGTATAAAAGTGTATCTTGGTCTATGTAAATACATATATATGTATTATCGTGGTATGTATAAATATGTAGTTTATACAAATGTAATTTAGTATATATATATATTCTTTTGTATATATATATAAAACTTTGGTAGTTGTACATATAAATGTATATGTGTTATGAATATTTTTACCTATGTATATATAATACATATTCTATTATGAGTATACACTTATACATATTTTGTATAGAATTTGGTATAACCCTATATTTATGTATTATATTATTAATAATACTACGTTTAATTAGTGAATATACTAGATGACCCTAGTTGACTAGTGCCCTGCCTGGCTTGGCCCTGAGGCCAGTGTTTATAGACTGTGTGTTAGCGTAGCATCTGATACAAGTGTTATAATTGTGTTATGTTTATATAGGACTGTTGGGTTACCCAGGGGATACTCTGGAACAGGACACCAATAAATACCAGCTAAGGACCCAAGGCAAGTACATTCTCTAATAATTTCCAATTCTTGATAATTGCTATAAGTTCAATGATCTTGAAATGTTACAACTGAATCTTTGACACTGTGCTACACGGACTAGTATAGCTTGGATCTGCAGTCATGAGATGTTACCTTGATTATCGTATTGACATTGTACACGACATGTATATTTAGACATCGTACATGATAGACTTGACTTGCTCGTGTATCGTGACGTGTCATGGTTGGATCCACAGTACTAGTTGGGGGCGGGGAAGTAGTTAGTAAGAAATGTGATCATAACCTCTTATTGTAGTATAGAAATTGTAAGTGTTAATCATGCTCTTCACCCATGATTAACCAGGCCTTGTAGCTATCGTACATGTTCCCAAGCCGATCACATTTTGAAACTACTATTTCAAACACTTAGAATAGATTTCAGTTCACTATTTTAAAATCATATACTACATCACCCGTATATGATAATGCTTCTTGTTCTTTTATTTCCATACATGCACTGATTGTATCATATTGCCTATTACCTGTCTCTTTACATTGCCTGACTCTCTTAAAATTGCCATTGTATTTATTTCACTGTCTACTCAGTAGCTAGCATGACATGTTTTATTGTATTATAGACATTATCAATTAATGGAACTGTTATTTGAGAGTGTTGCTTTGCTCCTTCCTGACTGGAAATATTTTTCCAGACTATGCCTTAGAGGACCGCTGTCCGACACTTATGGTGAGTAGCTGCAGACTGGGTAGTAGTTGTGATTCCAGGAGGTCTAGCTGGAAATTACTATTTTTAGTTAGTTCTTTTAACAGACTTTTTGGTACCGGATTTGTCTCCGGCAATTTGATGATTTATTGGATATTGTTGAGTTAGAATATTACTTGTGGACTTGTGTTGTGTTTAATTTTAATTTCTGTTTCGAAATCTTATCGTGCTGTAATCCTGTGATTGAGTATGTGTTCATCTTATTTGTGTCATCCGTGCCTCCTAATGGAGATTGGATGCTTGCGTGACATTAGTTAGATAGTATCAAGACCTTGACAGCGTTCTACCGCCGATGCTGCGGCGTAGGCTGGACGTACCCACGCACTCGTGCCCCTAAATTGGGTGCGGGTCGTGACAGGCCACCGGCGTTCAAAAGACGACATGCCTTTTAGGCCCCTGGATCTTCAAAAGAGAACCATGCCAAATCCCAGTTTTCAGCCAGATAGCTCACTTGTGGGGAAAGTTGTTCTTAAACTGCATTCACTTTAGACGGTTAGGCGACCCCTTTGGATATTTATTTCAGTACTTTATTGGCATGTGTTTAAGTATACTTGTTATGTCCCTCTGAGGACCTGGTCCGCTGCCAGGTATACCTGTTCTTGAGTATTTGCAGGAGCACAGATTTGGAAGGATATAGATGCTTCGTGGATGACTTCTTTTCGAGCCGTGATTGGCAGCTGGTGCTTATATTATTTGAGTGAGTTGTACTTATATTGTATTTACTTTTCCCATTCGAGTTTGTAGTGGATTTGTTTCCATCCAACTATCATCCTTAGATACTTCTTGTTGAGATCTAGTTTCATAGATACTGGTTATTTATTTCTATATGATTTTGGTGGATGAGATTTAGATTTTACCCTGTGACTTGTATTACATTTTATACCACTTGTGGATTTGATGTTCATAATACATCGTACGTGTGGATTTGGTTTCCATATATTGGAGTTGCCATATCCATGCGGCTGGCATGCTTACGTGTTCTAGTCCTACGTATTTTGGGACTGGGGCGTGACATGTTTTTGTGGTGGCACATGCAGGTCAAGAGCATATTGTCTCGGTTACGTTACTGTACCGAACAAGCCTGCACCTAGGACTAGAATATAGGATCTCATCCACAATTGACTATGATTCATCTTCCTCCTCTCTGTTCTATTTTGAACAAATGCATCCTGCTTGATTCTTGTGCTTTCCTAATAGTTCTTTAAGTATAGCCTTCTCCTAGAATATAGAAGTTCCTGTTGTTAGATGATAATTATAGTAGCACACCTATTTAGAATACAACGAGATTGTAGATACACCACTAAGTTTAGAATATCTAGCGAACCCTAGAATCCCTTATCCCTATAATTGGTTTACCATTACCCGGATGTATTATGAGGACTTGAGAGTAGTATAGATACTACTAGAGTTAGTTAGAAGCTTACCATAATGTTTGCCCCTAGTATGGAGGGACCAATAGAAAACCAAAACTTAATGTTTGGACTGAACCTAACCTTCATAGTTAGATGATATTGGAACTATAAACTTAGATCATTGTCTTATTATTAGTAGACAGCACCCTAGAAAGCCTAGAGGAATATAATCAACACTTCTCCCTTGATCATACCCCGAACATAGCAACCAACACCCCACCCCCCTTAGAGAACCATGATGCTATCTAGAGCCCTCTATCTTTATTTTATATTGTTTCCCTGCGACCATAGCGCTCGCTATTTTGCGACGGCTAATTACGTTCCTTCTCTTCATCTTTCAACTCGTGCCATCTGACACTTCGGATAGTAGGCCAAGTAATTTTATTCTTTGTTAAGGGCTCATAGTTTGCTAGGCTTATAGTTGTGGCCTTGAGTGTGAAATTTTATGCTTGGTAGTTAGAACTTGATAAGTTTAAGTTGTTTTGTAGATTGTGACCAATGATTAATCCTTAGTTTTTAAATCGTATAATTTGTACCCTCACCTCGATACAAGTTAGACCCCTTTCCCCCTTAACGGCCAGTAACTCCTCTATCCCTACGATTGACACATGTTCTATGAGCACTATGATTAGGACTTAAGGTGACCCTTACCTATATAATGCAATAGGAGACCCTAATAAGAGTTTCTGTTCTATGTACAAGTGCAAGATTATTGTGTAGGACCCCCTTAAGACTGTCCCGTATTAGTTTAATTTTTATAAGTTGGGTAGTATACCTCACCACCTAGTATCATATAGCCCTTGTGATCCATTGATGAAGTGTAACTGAATGACATCAATTGTATGCTAACATAAGATGATAGTGTTTATTCAGACTATAGAACTTAGAGGCTCATACCCCTACCTTGTCGACTATCGACTTAGACAAGGAATTAATATGATAACTGTAGAGATTGTAGAGTCTTTTGTTATTGTTGCTTATGTTGTTTTGTTTTTGCAACTTGAATTATTTGTGACTTCTCTCATCATAATCCAGCGTTATATTTTCTGTGCTGCCTTGAATTATGCTGCTATTATAGCCTAGTCTTTGCAAGCTTATTTTTTTCGAGCTTGATCATGAGACATGTATTATTGGGGACGCCTACTGATACAATTGTCTAATCAGAATCAGTGTATTACGGTCTGGACAACCTTAGTATATTTTGGTTCGCCCTTCGCATAACTACTTTACGTGGATTGAGATATGTAAAGATTAGTAGACGAATATACTTGCCCTAGACATGTCTAAGCGTATTGTATCGGCTACATAACTGTACTAATACGAACAGGCAAACAAGGGATTACCAAAATAGGATTTCAATCCACAACTGCTTTGACAATTCCCATTGAATTATTTAAACGCCTTGATCCCGATACTTCTATTCTATTACCTCTCCCTTGAACTCTTTCTTATTGATCTCCGTCTTCCCTTATTTCCGAAAGACGAAACCTCGTGCTTGGTATAAGTTTGATACACAGAGAGTACTAGATATACCCCATAGGCCGATCACATACTTGAGGATTATTCTTTCATAATTAAGGACATATCATATATGATATGATCGGCGTTGAAGTTTCGAGGATTGAACGGCATGAGTAAATAAATTAAGGGATATTTTCTTAAGGTATATAGCCTTAGGTGATAGGTGGATAAATTCTAAATTGGGTAGTAGTGCATTGTCAACTCGGGAGGAATTTCTTTTAGATTATGATCGAGTAAGATTTGATTGAGAGAGGTTCAAGCCATTGTAATTTTGAGAAATTTAGAAGGATGAATAAGAGGATGAGGATCAATAAATTGATATTGAGGACCCAATATTTATACCTTAAGTGCATTTTTGAACAATGAAGGTAGAATCACCAATTTGAATTTAGAGGATAAATATAGAATTTCAGACTTGAATATTGGTGGACTGCATTTAAATTATTTTTCAATTTGGTGATTTGAATTAAGAATTAAAATCTTGGTTGGACGACCTATTGGAAATAATGAGGATGTGAATGGAATTTAAAGAGTTGAGGCATACAAAATTTTATAAGTGAAAATGGGAATATATTGGACTCAAACCACTTCTAAAGAAGATTATGATAGTTAGAGATCGTGAGGTAAAAGTTATATGCGTATGTAAATCTTGGAGATGTTATGTGGATATGGATAATTTGAAACAAGGGGAGAAGAGATAACCACAGGTTAAATTTTGATTGGAGCAGTGGTCGTCTTAACCTAGAAGTGATTGCAATGGATATGATTAGGATTTTAGTTATCGCAATAAGATTGCGACTGACTTGCCTTATTGTACATAAAGGATTAACCGATTCTGCCTTATTTCAATCTTGAGGACGACATTGTCTTAAATTGGCTGAATTGTGAAACCCCCTCACCTAAGAATTTGACCTACTTGGCTGAGTTAGTGAGACTAAGGTTAGCTGAGTCCAGTTAGAGATAGAACACGATATTTTATTTAATTTTACAATAGTTATATCACTTAGCGCCCTTACCGTGCTCCGATAATTGGAGCACTACACTAGTCACTGCCTTCCTACAAATTCTACACCCTTATCCTAGACATGCCCATCATCCAATTCTCATCTTTGTGCAATTTTCCAATTGTTGGACGCTCTTATGCAAAAGAGCATTTATGTGTCCACACCATTGGGCATGACACATGAAGAAACCTATTTTTCGCTCATATGGATTTTTCCATGATTTTTTTTTTCTTCGGGATGTGCAACGTGCAACATCGCCCACCCTTTTAAACCTAGCATTGCATTTTAAACAACACAAATCTTATACCATTCTTGACATTCTATCGTGGCTTAATTTTAATTTCGAGGACGAAATTTTTATAAGTTGGGTAGAATGTAAAATCCCTATTTCTAAAAATCGTATATACCCTTTTTATTTAGTAATTATTAATTAAATTGTAGTAATTAGGTCTAAATAGGAGCAATATATTTTTAATAAGTTTTATGTTAGGTGTTCGGGCACTTAGATGACTTGTGGGACCATCAGAAATTTTTCGGATTTTATTCCATGTAGGAGACCCCTTGAGCAGTTGCTAGCCTAACGATGTGCAATACCCTAATCTATAAATTTTCTTATGAGTATAAATATATATATATGTATATACAAATATATATATATATGTATATATATATATTTTATTTAAAGAAAAGAAAAGAAAAGAATTAAATAAGTTACTAAAATAATAATATTAATAATAATAATAATAATATTAATACTAATAACCTACTTAGGAATTTCCATTCAACAACTTGCTTTTCCTTCAGCCGAAACTTGCTGCTACTTAGCATATTTCCCTCCATAGCAAACATGCTGCTATGCTAAGTCCTCCGCCCAATTAAAACCCACAGCAACTTAGACTATGACCCGACCCTTGCTTCTGCCCGAATCCAACCATCCCGCGGAAACATCCATATCCTTCCCCCTCTCTCTTAATATATAATATATATATATATATATTTCTATCCCAAAAACTCTAACCTAAATTCCCAGACTTCCTCTTCCCATCTAGAGCCGTCACCGCAGCCAGAGAAGCCCCGTCAAGCCATCCAACCATCCCGTCGACGCCGACCTCGCGAACTGCAGTTTCCCACTCGAGGCACCTTCGCTCCGACGTGATTTTCCGTCGACTCGCTCATCCAAACGCTGTTCCGTTTTCATAGGTATGATCATCCCTTAACCCTCTCCAATACCTGTTTTGTAGTCAACCTCGGAAAACGTGTGTCCCTAGGTGAAAAATAGCGCCCAAGTCAGCGCGAGCAGACAGAATTCTGCAATCGCAGAATTTCAGAATGACCGCCCATATTGTCGAATTCGTATCTCCAACCACAGAGATCCGAATTCGATGATTCTTTGTGATACCTGTAGATTACATGACCTAGTTTATTTTCTCTACAATCTATGCTAGCACAGTGCCTACTCAACCAATCCATCCCGAGTATAATATCATAGCTTGGAAGTGGCATTATAAGTAGACACGCACTCAACTCCTGCCTTCCAAAGTAACTCTTCTATCCTTGCAAATATGATTAACCAGGATAATGCCTCCCCCGGTCATGATCTTGCAAGTCCTAAGAAAAGACTCAGCTACCAAACCATGCTTCAGAGCAAAAGAAATAGATAGAAAAATATAGGAAGCACCACTATCAAACAAAGCTAAAGCTGGAATGGAATCAAGAAGAATAGAACCTGCGATGACATCTCCGGTGGGTTCATCCTCCTCGACGGTCATAGCAAACGCTCGTCCCTTGCCGAGCACCTCCCTGCTGCTTGCTGCTGGACAAAATGCTGCTGCTGTGTTGGAAGCGGTCCCCTCGACTATGCTGCAGGTGGTCTCGTCTGTACCCTCGGAGCTAAAGCTTCTCCCTGAACTGTACGACGAGGACACTCCCTCGATTGATGCCCTTCAGTACCATAATACAAACAAACTCCTAACCTCCTCCTGCAAACTTCCCAGATATGACCGGGCTTCTTACAGTAGTTGCATAGAGCTTGCTGTAACTGTCTT